>BSUD01000007.1:4986820-5017896 GCA_033239045.1 Fagopyrum esculentum | reverse complement strand
TTTTTTTTTTCTCTTAGGTTTGATATTCATATCTAAATATCAATATAATATCGGTATTAAGATATAGGTATGAGATTGATATTTGATCTCTTTTTAATATACTACAAGCTACCACACAAACTTATCAAACATCCACCTCATCGTATCCGTATTATTTCTTTAATATCGATATTCATATCGGATATATCAGGCCCTAGAGACTGTAATAACCCTTAAGGCCTTAACCTCTAAAGTTTACTGGCATTGCCTCTGATTTGGGACTATATGCATTCAAATAATCTCCATAGCAATTAAGATTACCAGAAGTCCCCACAAGAGCATACACCTCCTTTAAAATGGTGGAAACGAATGGTATCTCTAACAATGATATCCCTACCTTCAATCTTAGATATCAATTTAAAAACAGTATGACAATCTCCACAAACCCGAAGATTCTTTTCGATTTGCAGCGCAGTTCCAATAGGTGTCGAAATCAGTCCAAGAGCAACAGCCAATCTCTCACTGTGATTAAACAGCATTTCTTCTTTCAGCTCATCCTCAACATCATGAAGCACATAATTCATATCTGGGCTATATCCCATATCCTTTAGGCGATTCATTAGCTCTTCAAGCTTCGAATATATAAGATTCGACAACGGATGAGATCTGTCACCAGCCAAGAACACATGAGTCTTGTTTTTCAACACAATCCAGCTATACCCAGCTTCTTTCTTCACCTTCCTTTTGTTCATCAAACTTCTCACATTAGCTCTCTCCTTCCAATTTCCAGTTGCTGCATAAATATTTGACAGCAGAACATAAGCTGCTGAGTGCTGTGGCTGCAACACCATAAGCTTCTCTGCAGCCATTTTCCCTAATTCTACATTCTTTTGGACACGACAAGCGCCTAATAGCGTTCTCCATACCGTGGCATCTGCAGGGAAAGGCATCTTGTTTACAAGATTCATAGCCTTATCTAACATTCCAGCTCTTCCATATAAATCAACCATACAAGCATAGTGTTCTACAGTCGGACTTATTCGAAGCTCGTTTACCATGAAGTTGTAAAACTTCTGACCTTCTTCTGGTAGTCCTGCATGAGTACATCCAGTGATCACACCAATAAATGTAATCCCATCCATCACAATTTTCTTCTTTCTCATCTCCTCGAATATCTCAAGAGCTCTTTTTCCATAACCATGTTGAGCAAACCCAGAGATCATCGAGTTCCATGACACCAAGTCTCTTTCCTGTTGTCTCATGAAAACATCATTAGCACTGTCAATATTTCCTCTCTTGGAATACATAGTTACCAGGGCACTGCTTACAGCTAAAGCATTGTTTAGTCCATGTTTAATTGACAAGGCGTGGAATTGCTTTCCCTGCTCGGCTGATGCCATGGAGCTTGCACAAACATTTAAAACACTCGAGAAGGTAAACTCGTTAGGCTCAACACCTTCTTTTGTCAGTCGAGAGAAAATATCAATGGCCCCTTCTATGTTGCCTGTTTGAGCAAATCCAGACAGCATAGCAGACCATGTCACAATATCCTTTGTAGCAACTGTTTCGAAAACTTTTGCAGCTTCCTGATTGTTGCCTGTCTTAATGTATGCATCGAGTAGGGCCGTCCCTGCAGAAGCCGAATCCTTGTAATTTGTTTTGATCACTTGTGCATGTATTTGAAAAGGAGAAATAAGAGGATGAGTAGTAAGGATCATTGAGAAAGTAAAGTCATTTGGTCTGATTCCGGCCCTGCTCATTTCTACAAAAAGGTTGATTGCTTCTTCTTTTCTATTACTTTGTAAGTATCCGCTAATCATCGCTGTCCACGACACTACACTTTGACTTCCCTTCATGGTATCGAACATCTTGAGAGCGTCGTCCATTCTAGAAGACTTACTATAAGCAACCATTAGAGCTGTCCTTATGTTAAGATCAGTACCAAATCCACTCTTTGTAACCTGGCATTGAAGCTGCTCTACAAAGCTGAACTCTTTTAAATAAGTAGAAGCTTTCATGATTGGGGCAAAGATTGATTGTGTCGGCTGAATACCCGCAATACTCATTTCATGAAATAATTTAAGAGCTTCTTGTTCAAGCCCATTGGTGACAAGACCAGCAATCATGGCATTCCAGGAAACAACATCCTTACTCACCATGTTGACGAAGACCATTCTTGCATCTCTTACTAACCCGAATTTCAAGTACATATTGATCAAGGAATTACCCACAAAAGTACTCAGTTCAAGGCCAACTTTTATCACTTGGGTGTGAACTTGGATACCTTTCTGAATCATACCCAAATCTGCCAATGCCCCAAAAACTGTGGCGAAAGTGAAAGGATTTGGCTTCTCTCCTTCCACTTGCATCTGAAAAAAGACCTCAAGCGCCTTCTGAAGGAACCCATTGTTAGCAAAACCAGCAAGCATTGAGGTCCAAGACACAACATTTTTCACTTCCATTTCCTCAAATACTTCCCTCCCACAATCCACATTTCTTGTTTTCATATACATATCCATCATAGAAGTCCCAACACTAACATCCAGGGAAAACCCAGATTTAACAGAATGGCAATGCAACTGTTTGCCAAGAAGCTGATCATTCAAAACACCACATACTTTCAAAACACAAGACGTAGTAGACCCATCAAGGGCTACCCCAGAGCGGAACAGCTCAAAGAACACATCCAAAGCTTCCAAATTCCTGCCACTTCTTGAGTACTCAAATATCCAGTGGTTGTAATCGGAAAGACTTGGTTTAGGAATTTTATCAAACACCTTATCTGCATAACATAAATTTCTGGGCTTCAAATTTACCAAGTTATGGAGATCAGGAGCCAACTCTTGCGATGCACAGAGTATCTGGGTGCGACATAATAAGCCATGGATTTGTTTAACAAATTTCAGAGCTTGATGGGCCTGAGCTCGTGCACCTCCGTTGCATAGGCATCTCATCTCAAGCCTCTTATTTCCACTTTTGGTGGGAAGAGAAGCTCTCTCCTCTCTTAAGTTCACTTCAAGCTTTGTAATTTTTTTTCATTATTTTAAAATATTCTGATTCGACTTATTATATTTTTCTTTTTTTATGAAAATAATCAGAATGAACAAATGTTCCTTCGAAATGAATTTTTACGTTTGTTGTCTCCCTTGTAGCCCTTAAGACATTTTTTCCGTATGCCGATCTTTTTTCGGTTGATTTCTCTGAAAGTATGTCAGGTCAGGACTTCGTCAAAGAAATAAATATTCAGTCTGGAGTCCGATAAAACCATCTCGATCTCACGTGAACAACTCCACAAACATTATAGTGTCTTGATAACACAAAACTATCACCATCGATTTTGAATAAAACATTATAAATAATTTATGCCTATATTTGTTAAATTGTAATTGACATGTGTTGTATAGCAACCAAACAACACCTTAGTTATAATGATTAAGATAAAACCCTATTGAGCTTGGTCGACCGTAGTGCACGTGCTAAATTTGTATAGGTGACAACCTCTTGTTATTTAGTAAACCACTTACACACTTGGATGCAATGTGTTTGTTAGGCAGCCATTCTTTTTACTTTTGATTTTTCTTCTCTTGCCTTTTTCTTTTGGCCTCTTATAGTTGCAATAAAGTCACTATAAATAAATATTTGTCTTCGATCTCAATCTCTTATTTCACTCTTTTAATCAGTTAACTCCAACTTTAAACTATTTTTTCATTTTTAAATTTATTATTTTTACATAGTAGAACGCGACATTTATAAGATAAACATGATAAAAAAAAAAAATTACACTCGAAAAAAATGTCACATTAAAATCACACAAGGTAATGGAACTATTAGTATTTCATCAACCATAAATATATTAAACTTGTATCAGTAAACGAACACTTTTTACATAAAATGATCATATTTAAGATATAAAATAATTGTGCTATAAGAATACTTTTTCACTATTTTTTTCGTTACATAAATATTATTGTGAAATTTTATTTAACTTTTTTAGATTATGTTAAAAAAAAATTAGTTTTTATATGGTATCCATAAATTATTTTATTTTTTCAGATACCCTTTTACCATTGATAAATTAACTTTAATAATATTTCAAGCGATAAAAAAATTAGTTATTTATTCAAAAATATTATACGGGTAAAAAAACAACAACATTCGAAATCCATCAATATTTTGTTTAGCAAAAATCCACACTTCATTATCCAAAAAAACATATTTAAAGACAAAAAATAGTGGGTTAGACAATATTTCTCATTCTTTACAAGTGGTTTATAAAGTTTTGAAGCTATTAGCACTCACAACTTACAACTAAAGTTGTAACATATTTTCTCATAGTGATGGTGAAAGCCAAGGCTATGTCTAGTTATAATCCAAAGAAAATGGACAACTCCAACACATTAGTCAAACTTATTGTCTCTCATCTTTAACAATGATTATCCATGTTTGATTAAGAATGTATTGTAACCATCCAAAATTATATTACAAAATTATCTAAAAAACTCACATGTATTTGTCATAAGTGCATATAATGGCCCTACCTTGTGCAATTTCCCTTCTTCTCTTTGTCTCACTTGGTGTGCTTTTTGTCTTTTCTTCTTTCAATCACATTTTATTAAGATAGATTGGTTTATTAAGGTCAATTGGTGGATAGAATATACTTACCTATATTTGGATCTTTGGTTCAAAAAATTTATATTTTGGATTTATGCATTCTTGTTAGGTCTTAATCCAAATCAAAATACTAAAACTTAGCCAACAAAACAAATTTCAAAAATACACTAAAAATCCAGTGGTTAACTAATTCTTCTTAATGAAACAATTTGATTTACTAGGCTTTTTCTAGTTTTGTGTTTAGTAAATGTACCTCTTAATAGAAGAGTGTGTAGAGTTTGAAAACTAATACAAAAGGTTGGGGTATATTTACATAATTGAAACATTAAAAAGTCTAGTTACTACTCTAGTTTTTCAAAAAGGCCTAGTTACCAAAATTGCCCACTAATCACTGATATTTTTTAACTCCACGAGGTAGAAACTGAATTTTAAGGCGTGAGTAATTAAATTTGTATTAATTTTATGGTAAATTAACTCAAAATAATATCAATTGCTACCACAAAAATCAAAAATAATATGATAGCTATTGGAAGCAATATAAAAAAATATATTATAGTATTTATAAAAATAATACTTGTTTTTTCAGAAATAAATATATCTTCGGTGAGGAGGTGGCAACTGGTTATTACATGTAAAAAAAGATCAGGTGTAATGTGTATTTTACTCTAGAAAGTTTTAATTTAATATGCTAAACACCGAATAAAAATAATTTTGATTTTTTTAATGGAAATTTATTCATACTTTTTAGAATTTTGATTAGATGAGTTTTTTTTTAAATAAGCAGTTTTTTTCATCATTCAGTTCCCTAATTCTAAAAAAACTTATCAATTATCATGAAAAATATATTTTGAATATATGAAGAAAAAAAACCCAAAAAATCAAAATAAATAAACAAAAATGAAATCCAAATTATTTATTACATAAAATAAATTAAACTAAATTATAATTTTTAATATTAATTTATTTAAAATCAAATAAAATTCACGTTACACATTTAAATTTGTTATCGGTTGTCATAATATTGTCGGAGTTAGTTATTTGCAAAAAAAAATATTATTTTTGATAAATATATTGATAGTTGTATCAATTTTATTACTTTTAAAGTTTATATTATCTTGGATTCAACATTATTTTGCCTAATTTTATAGATAAATTAAGTAATTGTATGAAAGTGTAAAAAGTATAATTAAGTAATTGTATTAAAGTTTATATTATTTTGAATTCAACGTTATTTAAATGAGTTCTACTATGCTCGCCCTGCACGTTTATATTATGGTGAGCATGTCCTTTATTCTTGTAGAGGTGTTCAGGAGGGAGACCCTCTTGGTCCGTTGCTTTTCTCGTTGGTTTGTTGAGATATTTGGATTATTGTGTCCCACATCGACTAAATGATAATGTGAACCTAACATACAAACCCAAGGGTTACTCCTCCTATTGCCAATTGGTTTTAGGATGGAACCTCAAAGGTTAATGTGCGTAGGTTCACTTGTGGCGTGCATCCCCTCCACGTCTTAGACCCGACGGATATTAAAAAGATAAATTTAGCATGGTATCAGATCAAATCCGATCCGAGTCTCGTTATCTTGTGTTTGGCTAAGCCGGCCTTAAGGCTTTGTGGGTTGTGATTAGCGAAAATGTTATCCGCCCGTTTGTGTCAAATGCAACTAGTCCACAGGATAGTTGCACTTGAGGGGGGGAGTGTTGAGATGTGTGGATCATTGTGTCCCACATCGACTAAATGAATAATGTGAACCTAACATATAAACTCAAGGGTTACTCCTCCTATTGCCAATTGGTTTTATGATGGAACCCCGAAGGTTAATATGCGTAGGTTCACTTGTGGCGTGCATCCCCTTCACGTCTTAGACCCGACGGATATTAAAAAGATAAATTTAACATGGTCCTCCATCCCCTTATCCGAAAAATTTTGGATTGTTGTCTGCTAAAGCTGAATGCTTGGTACCTTGATGATGGGACGTTGATTGGTGATACCCTGATGGGACGTTGATTGGTGATACCCTGATGGTTAGTAAGGCGCTTGACATCATCAGTGTGGATGGCCCCGCATTAGGCCTTTACCTTAATATTGGTAAAACAGAGATATTTTGGCCGAAGGTTGATCCACGTAGCTCTGAGCCTGGTGTTTTTCCCGAGCATATTGCTAGACCGCTTGATGGGGTCAAGTTGTTGGGTGGTGTTGTCAGCCTTGACCCGGCCTTTTGTTCTCGTGTTGCTTTGACGATGGTTGCGAAAACCAAGTCTTTGATGGAGGCCATTATGATATTGGGGGACCCCCAGTGTGAGCTTCTGCTTCTTCGGGCTTGTTCCGGTGTGTCCCGTCTTTACTTCGCTATGCGGACTACTCCCCCTCTCATTTTTCTGAGGCTATGGGGGTCTTTGATCAGGCCCTTCGTTGTTTTGTTGAGCAGATTGTCACTGCTGGTGGGGCTGGTTTTGGCCCCCTTCAATGGCGTCTCTCTACTTTGTCGATTGGTGACGGAGGGCTAGGTATTCTTTCATGTGCTGATACTTTGCATTTTGCTTTTCTGGCTTCGAGATCTCAGACCCGTAGCTTGCAGGATCGGATTTTGAGGTTTTCTGGTGTTTTAGGTGACGGAGCCGCTTTTGAGTCGGCTGCTGCTTGTTGGGTCAACTTCTGTAAATACTACGACTTGGATATGACTGTGATACGTCCAACCCCCCATTTAATGAAGAAATTGGCTGGATGTTATTACAATATCGTGTTTAAGGGTTTTCTGAGAGACTTTGACCTTGCAGTTAGGCATAAGGCCTTAGTTGAAAACTTGAGGCTACCCCCGCCTCAGCATTGGCTTAAAGCGGTCCCGGTTTCTGGTCTTGGTCAGGTTATGAACCCGGCTACTTTTCGGACCGTCATTAAGTATCGTTTGGGCATTGAGATGTTTAGGGAGGGGTCTAAGTGCCCATCTTGTGAGAAGGGCATTTTGGACGCTTGAGGTGATCATGCTCTTGCTTGTGCTGCACAGGTTGGTATTAAGCATCGGCATAACATGGTGCGTGATGCCATTTTTTATGAGTGTCTTAAGATTGGGATCTTTGTCCGAAAAGAGATCCATACTGGTATGGTTGATGGTAGAGGTGGGGAGCTGCGCCCGGCCGACATCCTTTTCTATAATTGGTTTCAGGGCAAAGACACATGTGTTGACATCACTGGTACATCTCCGTTCTCTTCACCTGACCTTTCTAACTTCATTCCGAGTAAAGCTGTGAGAGTCGTTGCCGATATCAAGAGGAAGAAGTATGCAGAGGTTTGTAGCTCCATGGGGTATCACTTTCTTCCCTTTTTCTTTTCCACGTTTGGTGATGTGGGTGACGACGCGGTGGAACTTCTTAAAAGGTTGGGCTCGGTTGCTAAATAGTTGTCTGGATATAGTAGGAGTACTTATTTTATTCTGATTAGGATTGCGTTTACCATTCAAAAGGGATGTGGAGCCCAACTTATTAGTCGACTCCCATCCAACGGCTTGTAATGTGTTTTACCTTCGGTTATATAATAATAGTTATTATAATAATAATAACAATAATAATAATAATAATAATAATAATAATAATAATAATAATAATAATAATAATAATAATAATAATAATTTTATTATTATTATAGTAGTAGTAGGTAGGCTTTTGTAGTAGAGGTAAGAAGATAGATATGATGACTAAGCAAAATGATAAGATAAGAAACACTAGACCATATATTATGACGTAATATATCCCAACAATATCGCACATAATCCAAATACATAAAACTACATTAAGTTGTCCGAAAATAAATAGATTTTTAAGGAACAACAGAACCTATTTATGAAAATGATTGATAATATTAAAATGATTCATAATATTATTGATTTACCATTGACATTTGATATGAACCTATTTATTAAAAAAATTAGCACGTGTGTTATAAAGTAAATCATGAAATATTTCGAAAATTTTGATTAGATAAGGCAATAAAATGTTTAATCATAACATAATTTGTTATCATAATCTAATCATAAAATAAGAGTTGTTTTTAATACCAAAAATTTGATCAACTGGTTTTGAGAAGACACGTCATAATTTCTTGTTTTTGAAATAACTAGTCTAATACCCGCATCTTGTGCGGGGAAAAAATTGAAAATTTATTATCTAAACAATTTACAAATTTTTTTTTTAAAAAAAGCGTTAAATGTTAAGAAGAATATATTAATATCAATCTGATTAGATCATGTAAGAAAAAATTAATTATTAAATTTATAATAGTTGTCAAAGTGTTAATTAAAAAAAATTACGTAACAAATTTCTAATTTATTTTTTTAATACTATAACCTATAACTGAAAAATCAAATTTTTTGTTAAATTTTTTTTTTAAAATCAATTATTTAAAAAAAATAATTTCATAAAACGATTATTAAAATCTTTATTAACGATAACACAAATTTATTAAATAAAATATTGTTATATCTCATATTGTAACCAATAACATTTAAATAATAGTTTGGATTTATTTTGTAAAATTTAGAACCCAAACAAAATCCGTTGAAATCTCTAAATTCGGTTAGGTGATATAGTATTTTTTAAAAAATTATTTTTATAACCGTGAGATATTGAATATGATGACATGGAATTATTTTTGTTGAATTGGCATAATGAGATGGAGAATATTTTAATTTTGACTTAAAATATTTATTGAATAATGGCATAATAGTAATTAAATTATGGTAAAATTGTAAATATTTGACAAAAAAATTCTAGGTGACATGGTTAAGGTGTTGACTTGTGGACGAAAAGAGTTCTAGTTTAATAGTATATATACATTAAGTTTTACGACAAAAAAGTTCCTTTATAAAATAAAATCTAAATGTCTAGCTTGGACAAAAGGGTCTTAACTCTTAATCGTGATGGGGATATTGTGGATTTTTTTTTTGGTAAAGAAGGGGATATCGTGGATTTGTGATACGAAACGTAACTTTTAATGTCTCAATTCAAAATATTAAAAATTGTTAATTTGAAAAGTCTTAAAATATGATTTTGACAAATAAATTTGAAAAATAATTTAAAGTAATATCAATAAGTAGCTTTAAACACATCCAAAAGACAACAATACATAATTTCCTATAATTTCTCACAAATTTATAGCCTTATTAATTAGATAAGGCAATAAAACGTGTGAAGATTCGGATTCAGATATTCTCTTTCGTGTGGCGTCTTTTTCTTCTTCTTCGCAATTATTGTAATATTAGTTTTGTTCGCTTCCGGTAGGGTAGGTTAGGAAGGCTCACCACGAGATCGTCATGTATTTTTGACCCAACCCCAAGAACGGAAGTGCCAGATAGATGAACTTTGTGAAACTGAATGGCATTCCATCAACGAAGGAATTTCAATAAAAAATATCCGTAACACAATCTATGAGACAAGATATTTTGGTTCAAAAGAACTGACAATGGCGATCTTACAGTTCTCAAAACCCTAGATTCACTCATTTTGTCTTCTCCCCCACCCTATTGGTTTTGGTCTTGAGTAACTTCATTTAAGTTTTCAAAGAGCAAGATGGAGAGTATTCGAGATCGACGATAGCTTCAACCCCATGCAATAGCTTCGACCCATACTCTATGGGTGCATTCAGTATAAGGGGTTTTCGAGGATGAAAATTGTAGAAAATTATGTATTTTCATCAACCCCATGCAATAGATTATGAGCATTATATGTTTTGTGATGGTTAAGTGGTGGTATCGAACGGACCCTACTGAAATAATACAATAAAGTTTTGAACAATATCAATAAAATTGGTCTTTCATCAACATTACTCGAGAATAGTGCAGAAAGAATTAAACTGAACAACCGATAATGTAAAAGATGTGAACTAAATTAATAAAAAAGGTTTTTTGAAATGTTAGTAAATCAAAATTTAACAAGTGATATTTGTTACAATTTTTCTACGTCTACATCAAGTTCAATAAACTTCGTTATCTCAAATACTTATCAAGTTCACTAAAACATAAATTCGTTTAATTAATTACTTATCTCAACTACCCAACAAATATTAACTTTAACTATCATAACCTTCGACTCCAATAAGTTTGAAAGCTTGTTCGTTTCTTATTTGATATATCAACTATTATTTGTCAAATTTTGATAAACTATCATCTGTTTAATATTACATTTTTAACGGATTTTCGTCTTATGGTCTAAATAAGTAGTCTAATATCACTATAAATGTGTTTCATTTATTGTAATTTTTTTTATATATAAACGTGCATTATATTTTTGAAATGTATTATTAAAAGGTCTATATTTCAAAATCTTGTATTGGTTGGGTTTCATTTTCTTAGAAAAACGTGTTTATTTGAAACTAAATGAAGTACTATAAGTTACGTTACTTGCGTATGAAAACAAAGCACAGCATGCTGCCAATTTTCAATGGTTTTCAATGGCATTAACACCATACCGATCGAGTGTCAATCAACTTATAAAATGTTACCTAACTTCATAATCAGTATTTCTCTTTTTTTCTTTCATTTTGGTTGAATATATTGTTAATTTTTGAAGAGACTGGATTATCCAGACCCGCTATGCCTACCGCGAGGTGAATATCTAGCGGACTGATTAACTTCTTTTGCTTTTGACTTCCTTCTGAGATTTAATTTATTGCGTGACCCTCCCAGTGGTATAAAATCTTTTGCATAATGGTGTAAGGGATCGGGCTATACCCATACACAGTAAGCTCACATATCACATACACTACTCAAGTGCGTCACTTTTTTTTTGCTAACAAACACCCAAATCCAAAAGAGCGAGACTCACACAAACCTAGCTGAAACCGTAATTATATTAATATTATTGATATTATATAAGAATAATAAGAATTTTATATAGTATCTAAAATTATTTAATATAACAACATATATTATATTAAAATAATATCTTTTAATAGAAGGTAATTAGGGTACATACACGTCTAGTAAACCCCACACAAACCTCGTAAATTTCGAGATCAACTATCTTGTTCAATGCAATCAGTCAATACAACTCTCCAAACCGAATACTTTTTGGGATTCATTTCTTCAAATAATACGATTTAAAAAGTTTAGGACTTGTTTGGAAGCGGTAAGAATCATTCCGGTAACATAAAATCAATAAAAAAAACTACGTTTGGTTAGATGTCTTTTAACACATGAAAGCAATCTCAACATTTCCATTTCTTTCCTTACCCTTATCGATTTCATTCCATTTTTATTCTACCGCTTCAACTAAACGGACACTTAATCATACTTTATCACTAGACCAACCGATCTAAGTAATTTTATGTACCGATATATGTGCATGCAGGCATGTTGCGTGTGATGCATGCAGTACGTATATGTATAGAGCATGTGATGCATGCAGGTTGAGATGCAGCCGCTTTCTTCATCTTCGAGGAAACGAGTACTCATATAATTTTGATTTTATGGTAAATTTTGTTTCTTTTCCCTCTACGGCTTTTGCCTCTTATAGTAGTTTGTGTTGAAATTAGTAACTCTGCACTAATTTGTCAAACACATGTGCTTTATATTTACATGATAATACGAGAATAATCGCATTATTGTAGTATATCATTACCTTAATTTTGCCTCAATCATTGATATCATTATGCATATTTTGTACAAAACATAATGAAGAAATTGGCTCAAGTGTCTTTTTCATTTATTATTACAATAATTTAGATCATATATATTTTTTGGTGGGAAGGAGATTCGATGGTTTCCGGCACATCTAGTCGCGCTTATTATATATGAAAAGGACTAAGTAGTAATCACGCGGGATAGTCCGACCCCTTACATCATTACGTAAACGATCCACTACACCCTCGGGAGGGTCACACGATACACTTAATCCGACAGAAAAGTCAAAAGTAATAGAAGCAAGAAAATCTGCGACATTATTCGTCTTACGGTAGGCATGACGGAAATAGATATTCCAGAGATAATCTTGACATTTAGTGACCAGACTTGCGAGAGGGTGACATCTAGATAACGTTTGATAACCATGAGAAAGGTGCCTCACTAGTCTTTCTTAATCATGAGTTCGTTTGATAACCATGGCCATATTGAATCTCAAGATTATCGGTTGATAATGTTGAAGTTGCATCTTAAATATAACATAAAATAACCTCAAAAAATATTGAATCTCAATTCGGTTGATTTTATGGTAAATTTTGTTTCTTTTTCTCTACGGCTTTTTAGATTTATTTTCTGTAAAAAAAAACATTCAAAAATATATAACCTTCTCGGGGAGAAATTTATATTTTGGTATTTTTAAGCTCAAATAAACTAATTTTAAAAACCCACAAAATTATCCTAATTAACAATAAAATCATCATATATATAATATAAAATAAACTTTTTTATAACTAACATAACCTCAAAAAATATTATATACAATAGGTTACTAAAACTTTTTTGTATTAATGATATAAATTAGGTTCTTCAATTTTTTTTTTAATTTAAAAATGCAGGTTATTGACTGTAAATATAAAGCTGGGCCTATTTTATTTCATTAGAAACATAAGAGTCATAATTATTTTTATTTGTATAATAACAACCTTCAAACCCATTTTATCGAAAAACATTTCTCTTTAAAATTACTATTTTATAAAACTATATTTTTAATATAGATATTCAGTAACCTATCATAAGTTCGACTAGCTGCTTTTACGTAATTTATGAAATAATAAAGACGTAAATTTTTATAAGCTATCGTAAACTTGAACTCACAAACAACTAACACCGAAATTATGGGTTTTTTTATATATAGTTTCAACTTTTTACAAATTCTGAACAATGAGGACAGGAGATCGAAATCTGAAGACTCTTTAGAAGAAGTCCAAATCTGAGGTTTTCACCGGTGGTCCTTGTGAGTGTACTCTGCATTGCTTATGCTTTCACTATCTCGTTGTTTCTTCCTCACTATTCACTTTGCACGTCTGGCTCTTCTTTGCTGCTCCTTTTCCATCGGCTTATTGGGATCAAAGTTGTCTTTTGATGTTTTCTTTTTCCTTGTTTGGGTTATCTCTTGACAGTTAATCCGTCTGCCGACTTTTTCAGACTTTCGATCCATTAGACGGTTTATCGTCTAGTGCATTGATCTGCTTTCTTTATAAAAAAACAAAAAAAAAAAAACAAAAAACAAAATAGCGTGATAACATTGTGTATTAAATATATTGATTGAAAACATGATATTCATTGAGCCCACATCGATTAATAGAAATTATATAAGCCAACGTCATCAACATCGTCTATAATCACGTTAGAGAGAAGAATAGTTTGGTTATTAAAATTGTCAAAGCCAAAAGGTAGTTGGCCACGTTTAAAGTGAAACAATAAAGAAAAGTGAGGAAGTTCCGATTTGCACGACACAACCTTTGTTTTAAGTGGCGGAGCAGTTGCGGCTGCCTCCGCCGTGAGCGCCGTCTGCCGACCTCATACTAAATGCTCCGGCGGCTACGCTTCCAGCCTACCCACTTCTTCAATTCATCACTTCTATGCATTACTTGATTACTCTAATCTTTTAGGCTTATGTTTAAAAAGTTTGTTTTAAGTTAAAATAATCCTAATTTACTTAAGAATCGTCGGAGATAATAAAGTCCCACACCGAGCCTAGTATATAAGCTTGGTCAGCTAATCCTTCTATTGCCAATTGGTTTTATGATGGAACCTCATCGGATTTATGTGTTGTGCTTGCACCTAATGTGCACATGCGCTCATATGCACACGACCCCGCTCTACCGGTCCGTCAGTATCGGACTTTGACATGGTATCAGAGCGGTTAGCCTCAATTCGGCTCGCGATCCGGGGGCGTGTTGGAGATAATAAGGTCCCACATCGAAAGATTGAACACTCCGAGCCTAGTATATAAGCTTGGTAAGCTATTCCTCCTATTGCCAAGTGGTTTTAGGATGGAACCTTGTCGGGTTTATGTGGTGGGTTTGGGTCTAATGCGCATGTGCGCTCGTATGCACACGACCCCCGCTCTACTAGTCCGTCTGTATCGGACTTTAACAAGAATTGTCCGACATTAAGGTTTCGATATTCGTGGTAACACACGCATATATATATATATATATATATATATATATATATATATATATATATATATATATATATAACTTAGAATAATATTGCGGATTCAACTAATAAGAGTTTAACTTAAAAAGTATACTAGCTTGTAATTTTAAAGTCCAATATAAAATACCGTGAAGTTAAGTTTATTCTACCATCAATTAACAATATAAGTAGCAATCCACCGGGTTTATATATAAGGTTCAAAATATTCTCAACTTTCGAAGTGAAAATTTATTATCTCCAAAATTATACTTAAAGTTTTTTTTTTTTCGTTAAACACAATACCCTTACTCGTTAGTTATATATCCCCAGAAAAGAAATGGTTCCTAATTTAGTTTGTTATATACATATTTATCATGATTTCTTGTGATTTATTTAACTAAAATAAAAAAAATTAGATGATATAAACAATTCATATAAATCTTATAATTTCTGAATAAACAAAAATACCTGTATTATTAAAAAAAAAGTGAGATTGTTTTTGAGAAATGAGTTGTTAATATCATACAAAATTCCAGAAATAAAATTTAAAATAAACATTATTAAAGAGGGTATTTAATTAACTTAGCTACCAAAATACTACTTTTAATTAGTCAAGTAAAAATATTTTAGTTGACTAATACACCCGGAAACTACTCCATAGAAAGTGTAAAAAAACCATCTTTTTTACTACTTTTTCATTAACAACTTTATATAAGTAAACTAAATCCGTTTTTATTTGTACAACGAGAACCAAATCACGAATAAAAGAGTATCAATTATCTTGGAGATAATAAGGTTCCACATCGAAAGATGGGACACTCCGAACCTAGTATATAAGAAGATTGGTGGGCTACTCCTCCTATTGTCAAAACTTCGCCGGGAGCGTATGCACACAACCCCGCTCTACCGATCCGTTTGTATCGGACTCTGACAAATTACGAAATCAACATGAAATTGGATTATTGTTAAGTGATTTTTTCCCAATAAAAAAAAAATGTACAAAGTGGATATACAAGTATGGAACATCGGTGGATAATTGACATATGTCGAGTGCCTGATGCTTACCCCAAGCACTTGTAGAGAGATGAAGCCTACGTCAGCAGCCGACGTGTATGCACGCCACCTGTCACCTCCGTATGAACACCTGTAAACGCAATTTCCCCGCGTGGCTATTAAAACATTGCTAAGAAGCCAAAATCAAATCCAATCACCAAATTCCAGCACGTGTTTTTTTCTTATTCTTTTTTCTCTAATCCAAACTTTAATGATATTGCTAGCTAATACCACCCAACTTGACGCCTTTGTTTTGTCAATCCACGAGCTTTCGCTATTCTCTAGTAACCACTACACTCTCTACTTGTCTACATGATGTGGCCCTGTGGCCCACTTCATTCCAACTCATTAATATTTTTATTTTATTTTCAATATTAATTCACTTCACTTCCTTCGACAAATTATTTACACCTTATTTTTAATATGTTTGAATTTTATCTCATAAAAATATAGAAAATCAAACACATTTTTTTTTCATATATAGTCTAGATTGGATCGTGTATATACCAATCTATTTTTTGCATTACTTATGAAATGTTCTCATAATGTTTTTTTAACAACAAATTATAAATAAGATAATAGCTTAAATCAAATATGTATTATTGAAAAAATATATAGTATAGATTAAAAAAATGAGAGATTGCTTTAAAATGAAACAAAAAAATGGTCGTAATAATAACAATATTTAGTACAAGAAATATCACAGATTTTAATTTTCACCCAAAAATAGGGCATACGTCAATTTTTATTTCTCTTTTCATTTTCTGAATTGACATGATATCCGTTTGTTCGTCTATTTTAAGATTTGAAATAAATAAAGCTACGTAATTTATTTATAAAATACCTTATATGTAACTAAAAAAACGTACACATTATTTTATTTAATTGAAACAATCTACTTGATATAACTTTTTAAAATATAAAAATACTATCTTTTATAACTAGTTTAAGTCATACGTGATTATTTTTTTCTTATAGTTATTATATTTACGAATTTTCTTCTAAAATTCACTCGTAAATTTATTATATTTTTTAGAAGAAGAAAAACTATCAACGATAAGTAAGAGTTCCATATATAAAAACATTTCTCTATGACAAATAAGTATTTTATTACTTAATTTTAATAAAAGTCTTTATAATATTAATTTCATAAATAATAAGTTATTGACACATTACCAAGTGTTGATACCATATAGAAAATGACTATTAAAAAAACATAGAAAATGTCCATCTTATCCCCACCCCCACTAAGTAAAAGACAAAATTAGAAAATTAAAGAAAACAAAAGAAGAAAGAAAAAAGAAAAAGAAAATCAGTAGTATAAAAGCACACTAAGCCCTTCCATCTCCTTCGTCCCCATTTCCAATATCTTCATATCATTCTCTTTGTTTTCCTTTCAGTGCTTCATCACAATCACTATCAAATAATGGATTATCTATTCTATCTCTACCCCACACTCTTCACTTCCCTAATCGTGCTCCTCTCATTCCTCCTCCTCCGCCGCAACCGCCGCCTCACCTGCAAATGCGACACCTGCCGGAGCTTCGTAACCAGAAGTTGGACCACCACCTTCACAAGCCTTCCAGACTGGTACTCCCACCTCCTCCGTCGATCTCCAACCGCAACAATCCAGATCCATGTCCTCAACAACACAATCACAGCCGATCCATCAAACGTTGAGTACATCCTCAAGACCAAATTCGATACCTACATCAAAGGAAAACCTCACTCTGTCATCCTCGGTGATCTCCTCGGCCGTGGTATCTTCGTTGTCGATGGCGATCACTGGCGATTTCAACGTCGTTTAGCCTCCCTCGAGCTCGGTTCCGTCTCAGTCAGATCATTCGCCTTTGACTCAATCTCATCTGAAATTGAGCTCCGGCTTCTCCCGATCTTCGCCTCCTTCGCTGCTAATTTCTCTCCGGCGGTCGATTTACAGGAGGTTTTTCGGAGGTTTGCGTTTGATAATATCTGTCGGCTTTCGTTTGGGATTGATCCTGAGTGCTTGGGATCGGCGTCGGAGTTTGCTGAAGCGTTTGATGTAGCGTCAAAACTATCGGCGGAGAGAGCGCTTGAGCCAGCTCCGATCGTCTGGAAGGTCAAACGTGCGTTGAATTTGGGGTCTGAACGAAGGTTGAAGAAGGCGGTTAAAAAGATTAACTCGTTGGCTGAGAATATTATCCGAGAGAGGAGAAAAGTCGGATTTTCAACCCGTAAAGATTTACTGTCCAGGTTCGTTTATCTTTTTACTGTTCCATTATGTAGCATAATTTCACAAAACCACCCTTAAAATCATAAACTACACAAAATCATTCATAGACTACGCAAATCATAAATTACACCAAAGTTAATGGGTGGTTTTAGGGGTGTTATACGAGGCGAATGAGCCGAGCCTTAGCATGCTCAAGTCGAGCTTTTGACGAGCCGAGCCCGAGAAGCTCGTCTAAAATAATGTTCATATAGTGTTATTTTACACGAACGAGTCGAGCTTTACCCGAACGAGCCAAGCATTGACATGCTCAAACTCGGCAAACTCGGCTCGTTTATAAACAAAGCGAGTTCGAGCCGAACGCGAGCCGAGCCCGAGAAGCTTGTCTCGTAATTCTAATTTTAATTACTAAAAAGCCTATATAAAATGGGTCAACGCCTAATTGGTCTTTGTCCCATCTGCAGCTAGCAAAATATTTTATTTTCCATCGTATAACGCATAATTTTTAATTACCATAATGTTTAAATAATTATTTTTATTTATTTATTCAGATTCATGGCCTCCATGACTGACGAGAAGTATCTGCGGGACATCGTCATAAGCTTCCTATTGGCGGGCCGAGACACGGTGGCATCGGCCATAACCGTCTTCTTTCTACTGGTATCTCAAAACCCGGAAATCGAGTCCAAGATCCGAAAAGAGAGCAACCGGGTTTTGGGCCCGGATAACCCGGCCCAATTACCCACATTCGAACAACTCAAAGAATTTCATTATCTCCATGCAGCGATGCACGAGGCGTTAAGGTTATACCCACCGGTTCAGATCGACTCGAAATACGCCGAGGCTGATGACGTATTACCTGACGGCACGTGGATCCGAAAAGGCGATAAGGTATCATTCCACCCGTATGCAATGGGTCGGATGCCCCAGATTTGGGGATCCGATTGTCTAGAGTTTAAACCCGAAAGATGGTTGGATAAAAACGGCAAGTTTTGCCCGGTTAGTTTGTTCAAGTATCCGGTTTTTCAAGCCGGGTTTCGGGTTTGTCTTGGGAAGGAAATGGCTCTTATGACAATGAAGATTGTGTGCGTTTCTCTTGTGAGATTGTTTGATATCCGGTTGTTAGATCCGATTGACTCGCCTGGGTTCATTCCGGGTCTCACCGCCACCTTGAAAGGCGGGCTGCCGGCGGTGGTGAGGCGGCGGAAGGGTGTTTGTGAGTAGAATTGAATTAGATATCAATGGAACAGTACTTTGGTAGACGAGAAAACTGTGTATAGTTGAGAAACTGTACTTTGAAAAAAAAAAAAAAAAAAGAGATGGGTGGTTGTGGAATTAGTGGATATTTGGGGGACCGGAATGTAAATTTTGGAATGGGGTGGACTGATAATATCATTAATATGTAGTAGTTGTACATAATTATATGAATATTGAAAACATCTATGGGAAGAAGATCTTTGTCATGGATTTGTCTTTTAACTTTTACGTTAATAATAAATAATAAATAAAAATAACTTAGGGGGTGTATTCAATCGAGACTTTTAAAGATTTTGACGGATTCTTAATAATTATAGGATTTGCAAAATCTGTGGGAAATTTTAATTCTATATAGAGTCAATACAGATTCTGTGGAAATCTTACGTGTTGGGGGAAGATTTCTATGGATTTTAGGTAGGTATAAAAGTAATGAAGAATCCTACAAAATCAATGAAATAATAGATTTTTTAAAAATCCACAGACTTTTAAATACCATAGGAATTTTATGGAAAATTTTAAATCCTAATTGAATACCTAAAAATTTATATGGACTTTTAAAAATCTATATTCAATACCCATAGACTTTTAAACTCCAAAAAATTCCTATAGACTCTTAATTGAATACACCCCCTTTAGATTTTTAATTTTACTCTCGTCCTCCCGAGAAAAATTTGGCTATTCACATCATGTGAGAGCATTTTTATTCCATAAATTATGAGTATTTTTAATCACTTATCCATATTAATAAAGAAAGATGAAAAATAAAAATTAGTTTAAAAATTATATTTCATAAACAAAAATCGATTAAATGTTATATAATATAAATTATATTATCAATATTATGTATAAATATTTTATATGAGAAAAATATATATATAATAGGTGTGTATAAGCCGATAAAACTATTTTATAAATTATAAAATATTTATTTATAAATTAAACTTATAAAATGATACTAAAAATATTTTAAATATCAAAATTTTTAACATGTGTCATAGCAGAAATCAAGTCCGATAAGAGCATCTTTATCCCATATACTTAAAATTATTTCTTATATGACATTTTTATTTATTTTTTATTCACAAAAATATTTTAAGAATCTCTCTCCTCTATCCCGAATTTCACCAAAGTTTCTTCAATTATTTTTGTAATATATATATTATGAAAGAGCCACGTACCTCCCTACATTTATGCAAAAAGTAAAAATAAAATCTAAAATCATCTTGATTTGTGAAGTTCGGTATGAAACTTGTCAGCTTAAATTTCTTATTTGATATACTTCTCTCCCTCATCACTTGATTCTATAATAAAATATGACATTTATTTTTATTATTAAGATGATAAATAGTTAAAGAAACTTCCAATTTGTGGGATGAAGATTCTCTAAATGTTGGATCAGTGTTGTCTGGCGCACACAATTCAATGTAAGTTTTATTTTTATTTACTTTTGTCAAAATGTAGAGATTTTTCTTTCTAAAACCGTCAGTTGGATTATCCTTTATCTATCATAAAGCATTTTTTCGGATGAAAAATTAGTATTGAAGGTCGAAATCCGAAGATTGATTAATCTGTCAGTAATAATTTTTTTTTTGAAAATATCTGGATTTCGTCGAAAAAATAGAAATTCAGTCAGAAGTTGAAAATTGATTAATGTTTTGTAAGGTTATGTGATATATATAAGCAATTGAAGAAATTCAAAGGTTCTTATATCTAAGATAGAATACTTAAAATGCTAGATTTGAAAATTACGAGTTCTTATATCAATTTGTTGCGAAAATTATCGTTCGGTATCTTAATGGAGATTTATTTGTAATTTATAATAATTTGATTTGATATCTATGTTAATAAAAAAAATGCAATGTATGTGTGGGCCTTAAATTAAGAAAATACTTAAAATGCACATCCCCTATTTCGTTTAAATGAACTAGTGCATCTCCTACACCTTGTGCAGGTATAATCTATATTGAAACAATTTGGTTTACTATGATTTTTCTAGTTTTGTGTTTAGTAAATGTACCCCTTGAGGGAAAATTGTGTAGAGTTTGAAAATAAATACAAAAGGGTGGGGTACATTTACTTCATTAAAACATTAAAAAGCCTAGTTACTATTCTAGATTTAAAAAAAAAAAACTAGTTATCAAAATTGCCCATCTATATTATGACGTGGAGGTCTCATGTTTTCGAATTAAAATTTTTTACTAAATCACTAATCAAGCAAAAAAAATCTAGATCTAGTTTTTACTAAACTTATATCTAAATTATAATTGTTGTTTTTCAATTTTATGTCATATCTAAATATATTCTTTTTTCTGAAAATTTTCAGCCGTCATATGTATACTTGAAAAAATAAAGAGTTTCTCCTGTTAAGCGAGTAATAATGTCTTCAACCGAATAATCTTTCCATAAAATACCTAAATTAATATTGTTGTTCATCAAATTTAAAGTCATATGTAAATATTTTCGGGTGGATGATATATCTCCGAATAAATTTTTTTTTTCTACAATACTCTTTATAAAATAATTAAAATACTCTTTATAAAAGATTTGATGAGAATGTTTTTAAGAAAATTTAGATTCAGTTTTTGCTTTCACATTAACTACGCCAAGTAGTTAAAAAAAATTATATGTTTTAGTAAAAAAAATTTAAAATTTGTTGACTTAATTTGTTTTTCAATAAAAAATTTGTTTAACCGCATAAAATTTATGGGGGCGTCACATCCTAATAAAGTATATAGATTAGAAAGGATCAACTAAAAAAATTCTATTAAATTCAAAAATAATTAAATTTAAAATAGTAAATAAACGACTTATTTTATTCTATATTTTTAGGCTAAAAAAGACTTTCAATTTATAACTAAAATAAAGTAGCCCGTGCCCTCTCCATGTTTTGCTAGCCTCGAGTGTTCCACGTCTTCTCTCAAGGAGTAGTTGTTCTGTTTTTTGGATCTTTCTCACTTTTTTCGGTCTTTGCTTGCAGTGATTGTATTGTTTCCGTTTTTTTTTTTTGTATTTGCATGACGGTTTGCCCGTTTGCCGGTTGTCGGCCTCTCGATACACCAAGTATGTTTGGTATAATTGAGCCTCTTACCTTCTTGATAAAAAAAAAAATATATATATATATATATATATATATATATATATATATATCACTAACCAACTTTCTATTCTATATATAAAAAAAATGAAAATAACAATCACGTGTTACAAAAATGACATGTTTGCGTTGCACGACACATACATATGTAACGTATTATCTTAAGTCATCAACTTTAGTTGAGCTATTCAATCAAAAAAAAACATTATTTGGCCATCATCTACAAAAGATTATGAAAATCTCAAACAAAAAAATGTTTATTTATTATAACATGGGTGTACATACATTGTATTTTATATATATTACATTATATATAAGTGTTGTTGACTATGACATTGAATAATTGTTAATTATTTAGATTGGATCATGGGAAACTAGTTAATCCCTTTGCTCAAAATGTTGACAATTTAAACAAACAATAAAACAGTTGATTTCTTGATTAAACTAACCTCCACGTATTTGACATACATGTTAAGTTCTTGACTTATAACTTTATTATATAATCATTTTTTCGGAATGACTTTTTTTTATTTAAGTAGTTTAATCTGATATCAATTCAGACAAGAACACGATGTTCATGATCATTCTTCAATTTTTAGACAGCTTAAACTTAATAAATCCAACTATAAGTTGTACAAAATTTTGCAATTTTTTAAAAGCCAGTGTATATGATTTAAACCGAATCAGACCTTATATTATAGTATGATTTGAAATGGTTGACTGTAAAGTTCAAGATGATGGGCATACATCCTTACAATCCGGCCCAACGCGGTTCACAATGTGCAGACCAATCAATTATTGTTACGTTTGTCCAATTACACACTATGATGCACGGACACGGATACGGGAAACGGACACGGTAAGAAACGGGAAAGCGGCAATCCTCAAAAGTACAGAAAACGGGACACGGCGAGTAAAATAATTAATATATTATTTTAAAGATATTGAAATAACGAGATACATATATATGAAACAAATCAATGATATATGAGTCGATAAAAATACTAACATGATGATAAAATAATCGAAAAAAAGCTTAGAAACAAACATTTTCAGTCTTACAAAACATATTAATAAACATATTTAGTTTTATAATCTGAAATAATCATACTTAATATCAAAATTGAAGAATGAATCATTCATTTGCAAATCAACAATAACCGAACAACATGATCAACAAAGGAAAATAATAATAAATATATGTGAATTATAAAAAGTGAAAGAATTAGAATAACATAGTCAACATTCAACAAATAAAAAGTACAAAATAAAGTAATAATCAATGATTCAAAATT
The DNA here is from genome assembly GCA_033239045.1 of Fagopyrum esculentum. Taxonomy (NCBI): domain Eukaryota; kingdom Viridiplantae; phylum Streptophyta; class Magnoliopsida; order Caryophyllales; family Polygonaceae; genus Fagopyrum; species Fagopyrum esculentum. Next base: position 4,994,304 of record BSUD01000007.1, on the reverse strand, counting down.
AATTTATAAAATTATAAGAAAAATGGAGAGAAGAGTCGGTTGGCGGAACAACATTTCAACATTAGAGCCGGAGAAGAAGATCGGTGTCCTACTTCTGACAACCACAATCTCGCACGTGGTCATGTGGAGCTAGGTTTAGTCGGAAAAAATGGGAAAGAAGAAAAAAAATTACAGTATATAAGTTTTTATCTCGTTGATCATGTCTTGACCGGACACAATCCGCGTCCTCACCGTGTCCTAGACGTGTCCTACCTTGAAAACGTGTCTTGACCGTGTCCGGTCATATTTCACCGTGTTTGAGCCGTGTCCGGTTATGTCCCCGTTTTCGACACGGTAGAACACGGGACACGCCACCTCCTAAAAGTGTCTGTGCATCATAGATTATACATCATGACCAAACTGCTACCCTAAAGGTTATGGATCAAATTGTAACTTTCGGTGTGATCTGGTCAAATTTGTACAACCCTAACAATTGGTCCATAATTATATTTAAACAAATGTAAACCCTTCTCAAAAATGATAATTCATTTCGCATGGATATTTAACCAAAGTCAAATAAAATTTGTACTAATGAAAATTGTTTTGCTAAAGTAAAATATTAAACTATATTTTAATGGATACTAATTTATAATATTTATACTTAATGGGTGATTTTCTACGAATTTTATTATAATTTTCTGCGGATTTCCATACTCCATGGATAATTTTCTGCTATTTAATCACCCAAATACTATAATTTGGAACTCGATCTTATAATTATTTATATACAGTATAAAAATAGCAAATTTAACATTAACGAAAAGATAAACTAACCACAAGTATATAGTTAGTCGTTCACCCCTATGCACGCACGTTCTTATACCAAAAATAAACTTTTTGTGTCCTTTTCAACTACCACAACTTTATAAAATTATTTATTTTTAGAGAGATATATTTGTTTCATTAACAACAATAAGTATATTGTTAATGATATGATGATAAAAAAAATTTTAAAAATATTTATATAACTTGATTAGTAATGTAAAGTTATTTTACTTATATGTATTAAGAATACCCGTGCATGACACGGGTATTACTATCGTGAACGGAACGGGTCTAACGGGATGAAGAAATTAAGGTTCATTCCGTCCCAAAATTTATTAACGGGCCGAAATTACTATTTTTATGGAATTTCGAGAAGAGATCAAAACAGATACAAGATCGAAATTTGTCTCTCTCCTATTTATATGTATTAAAAATACTCGTACCCTACATGGGTTTTGAACTAGTTACGTTAATAAGATTTGAAGATTGTTATCGGTTGTTTAAAGATACATTTTATTTTATGTTCTTACGGTAAATAACTTTGTCGTTTTTTCATAAAATATATTCTAATTTAATTAAGATATTATAATCATTAATATTTTAATAAATGTTTTACCTTACCCATGTTTACACATATGCAAATAACATATGGTTTATATCTATAAATGTTTTACTAAATATTTTTTATAAAAATCGTAAGTGTGTATTTGTTATAAGACATCTCATTAAAATTATTTATATATATTTTAAAATTACATCTTTCGTGACATTTAGATGGAAGAGTAATTTTCTTGCCATTGTACTAGAGATTATTTAATTTGAAATGACATAAGAAAAATACAAATGGAATTTTTTTTGACACTACACAGTCAGAAATTAGATCAGATCATCTTTTGGAGAATTTTCAGCCTAGGACATTCTTACGAATAAGATCATCTACCAGCGGCGTAGATGAAAACAAGACCAACAGAGAGCCATGACATAATTTAACGAGCAAATTGACAACACCGTTAACTTCCCGAAAAACATGACGGATCCTAGCCTATTGAAAACTAACCAAAATGTTGGAATTATCCATAACCAAGACAAATAGACGACACATGATGATCGCTAAAGATAAAGCCAAATGCAACAACATCGGTCCGAATTTGGAACCATCGAAGTTTAGTTTGACAAATGTGCATATTAAAGGAGAAAAAAGAGAGCTTAATTTACATATAAGGTTCGTTTAAAAACCCCAAACTTATTGAAATTGAAATTTGTTGACAGTTGAAGTTGAAAATTACAAGAGTGGTTGAAATATTGATTGAACAATTTTTTATAAGGAAATTCCAAATGATGCCCTGTACTTTTGAACTTTTTTGAATTATGCTAGGGATTTTATGCATCAAGATAATACCCTTGAGTTTTAGACTTTTTTTAATTATACCCTTCTGTCATTTATAAAATAACATTTTGAGGAAAAATGATAATTATTTATTTGATAGTCGTTGATAATAGTCATCTCAAGGTATAAGTAATCTCTATAATGAATAACTTATCGTTTTTCCCCTAAAATGTTAATGAATATAAATTTATGAATGGTGGAAGAGTATAATTCGAAAAAATCTAAAACTCAGGGTTACCATTCAAAAATTAAAAAACTGTTGAGCATAATCCAAAAAAAGTCATTGGTACAAGGATGCCGTACGAAAAATTTCTCCCTTTCTTATAAGTTTAATGAATGTTTGAAAAAAAAAGTTTATTAAAATTAGTGTACATGTAAAACTATTTTTTCAAAAAAATCTGTTTATTTAATTTTATTTTTTTGTGAGGCTATAGATGAATTATATCATTCAATAGACTATTACAAATTAATAGATATTGATTATTGCCTTCTTAACTTATAATAAGTTAATCACTATAATCTCTAAACCTCATATAAATTGTTCCTGAATTTTGATTTATTACATAATTATAACTTTCACGTGTACGTGACTCTTTAAGGAATCAATTGATACAAAATTACATAAAAGAACCATATTCCAATCCAAACAACTAACTATGCCCCTAAATTGATAGATTATGTGTAGTTTGGTCCAATGTTAATAATACAACTAGACTATTGCTATTATACGCCTTTTCAGAATACTTAATCAAGATTTATGCGTATTATAATGAAAACTAGGTACACACCTAACCACATTCATATTTTAAAAAATTAATAAACTATACTAGATTGCATCATGGCAACTTAATTTTGACCATTCAAATTAGAATATCATAATTAAAATGTCATAATATTAAATATTATTTCAAACATTATAGCACATGCGATGGCTTAACCCACTTAAATGACGGTGAGTTAATGATTTAATGACCATCTTGTTTTGTGTAGATCTAATATGGAAAATAAAATCTGACATAATCGATTTCTGACGGATCTGTTATATTCTAAATCTGAGGAATCAACCGTTGTTCTTCAGACTTTCTACTTGTGCACTTCCTAGGGGTGTAATACGAGCTGAACGAGCCGAGCATCGGCATGCTCAAGCTTGACTCGTTTAAAAACGAGTCGAGCTCGAGCCGAGACTAAAATTTATACGAGCTTTAAAATGTGCTCAAGCTTGTCTCGTTTAGAAAGTAAACGAGCTCGAGCCGAGCTTTTGACGAGCCGAGCCCGAGCCGATCCCGAGCCGAGCCCGAGCCCGAGCCGAGCCCGAATAGCTCGGCTAAAATAATGCTCCTATAGTGTTATTTTAGCCAAACGACCCGAGCCCAAGCCGAGCCTAATTTTTATACGAGCTTTAAAATGTGTTCATATTGGGCTCGTTAAGAAAACGAACGAGCTCGAGCCAAGCTTTTGACGAGCCGAGCCCGAGTAGCTTGTCTCATATTACAGCCCTAACACTTCCTTCGAAGATGAACGTTTATACTCGGTGTCTCCGGTTGAGTGAATCATCCCGCTTTCCCTTCAAGACTTTTTGTTTTCGGGTCCCTTTTGATGTATTTTTGTGTATTTTTTTTCTCATTTGTTTATGGTCCTGCTTGCCGGTTTGACCGTCTGCCGATCTTTTTCGGCCTTTTGATCCACTAGACGGCGCGCCGTCAAGTGGATCGAACCGATTTCCATTTAAAAAAAAGGAAAATAAAATATTTGTTTATAATTTTTTTTTCGTTTTTAACAAATTAAAACTAGAACTGGTTAAAAATAGGGGGACTCTTATCAATTTATTTATTTAAATGTATATCAATCTTAATTATTTAGTTTAATTAACTACATTTAAATTCTATTAAAAATATATATAATTAATTAAAAGATTTTATTAAATAATTATAGTAAAAGAATTTTAAAAAAAAAGGCTCGGGGTCAAAGTGTGTTTATTCATATGAATCTTAAATTAAAAAAATTTGGTATCTAAATGTTAAAAAAAATTGGTCGAGCTTACCATCACACACAAATGGCTTCGGTCCAGAACCTTCAAAATGTGACGACTTCCGATCCGGCCCAAAATAAAGCCCAAATTAAATTATTGGGCCCGTTTATGGGCCCAAACAAAGCCCATAATGAACTTACTGGGCCCAACCTGTTTTCAAATGTTGGTCTAAAGACTAAATCGACATTTTACATTGCGTAATTTTCTTTTTATTATTATTATAATAAAGAATTAGGAAATTCACTTAAGAGAATCATAAATGTCAATAAACGGGATGATAAGTAGATGAAAGTTAATATTAGGTACCGTTATTTAAAGTAAGATTTTATTTTTTTTATATATTTTTTTATATTTTATATTTTATATTTTTTTTTAAAAAAAAAAATTGGGGCCGGCTGATGGCACTGGCGCCCACTGAGGGCTACCGGATTACGATTAAATTTGACGTTAATAATTCAAATCCGGTGTATTTAGCTTTTTCGTATTTTTACTTGAAGTGCATTATTATTATTTTAATTAATATTCAACAATTGTCTCATCAACTTTAAACTCCTCACTGAATTTACTATATTAAAATTAAATTATTAATATACAAAGAATAACTATCGGGTGAATGGGTACTCGACTTGGTTACTCAAACCCGCCTACATCACCCGCCACTCGTTTTATCCCAATAATGTGACGGGTTTTCACGGATTGAAGGTAGTTATCGGGTGCGGGTAATATTATAATCGTTAACTAAAAGTGGTCTTTATTACATCAACCACACATAAAATATATCATTTATGACATCTCCCTATTTATTTATTCCATGGATATTTGAAATTGAATCGGATACTTCCTCGGACATCTTGTGGCTAACGCTTGCAAACAACTCCTACGCCAACGCCACCAGCACATATGAGATCGTCAACAATGCCACTCAAATTCAAGGCATCGATGCCTTTTCCAACGAACCTTGCAACCGAGCAATCAGTTGAGAAGATATTTGAAGAAGCGAACTCCTTCTCTCCGCCCAAAACCGGCATGAATGTTCCCATTTTAGCTCTACTCACGTAGCTTTGGGCGTATGTTTGCCCTAATACACCGCTGACCTTATCGGTTAACGAGTAAAACTTGAAGATGAGATCGAGATGAGCAAAGCAATCGTCGTCAATGACTCCATAGTTGTGGATGAGTGAGTCCGCTTTAGTGATCGGAACCACTGTTGCCTTGATCTTGAATTTTCCTTCCGCCTTGATCTCCACGGAGTTGGTATCTTGCACTCTAACCAACATTAATGGAAATTATACGTACTTTCTCGTGATGAAACTACTGTTAATTTAACAACGTTAGGGTGAACCTACATACAAAGCTTTGGGGTTCCATTTTACAATCAATTGACAATAAAAGGAGTAGTCATATGACTTATATGTTAGGTTACATAATATCATATTGTCGATGTGGAACTTAATCTCAACAACTACCAAGTTTATATAGTAATCATTTATAAAGTAAAGTGTTGATAAGATGATGATAAGTTTGACTAATTACTTGCCTGGTGATAGAGACTATGCTAGAGGTTGATTTCCAAGTTTCCCCCACGTTGTTTGGCAGGTAGACCGACTCGTCATCAAATGAGAGCTTAACCCTATCAACCGAGTCCTTCCAGGTGGATGTTTTCATAGCTCCTACATAAAGTTTGTGATCGTCAAAGATAATGCCTAAAGATTGCACCCAAGTGAAGTCCCTCTCCAAGATGGGATTTCTCCGGCCAATGAAGTGAGCGTTGATGTGGAGGTTTGAGTCCGCCACCACACAAAAATCACGATCTCTCTTGCCGTGAAAGTAAAATGTGATTCCATCTGCTCCAATAAATTTAGGGTCTTGACACACTGCACCTGGTTTGTCACAATCTATTTACAAATAAAATTAGAACGATATAGTACCATGAAAAAACCATTCAATTTAAATTAATGTGAACCCAAAGTAAATGTTTATTTTTTGACCTAGTCTTTTAAAAAACTTATCATCTATGACTCGATCGCCTAAACATAAAAATATTCAAAAATAAAAATTTAATACAAAGATCCGTATGACAAAAAATAGCCCTGATCGCCTAAAAAAACCACACTAGAAAAAATGTTAAATTTCATTAGTTTGTTCTTTCGACTTAGTAAAATAATTTTCATCCCCAACTAAACGTCTTAACTTAAAATATCCATTACCACAAATAGGCCGACAAGTAACACAGTCGACAGAGCACGAAAAAGGACAAGACGGAGGACACCGGAAGTGTTGAAAACGGCAAAAGCGGTGATTATTCCGATCACCACCCCTACACTGGACCGTCCTCCCCAACTCCTTCTCCGCCGCCACAAACAAGGCCACCACACAGACGACTACTAGGAAACACACACCCGCCATTTCAATTTCTTACTCGATCTATGATTTTGGCTTTGCCATGGGGTGCAACTCCTTTTATAGGGTTTTTATACTCGACAACGTGCCCTATTTACGTAGAGTAAATCGAACGTCCCATAATGGAAGTGTCAACTTTACATAGTTCATCACTACTGTGCACCGTAACCAACTAGTGTTAATGTGCAGTTGCCCTACTTATAACGATTCGTTTGTATTACATTAAGCTTTAGGGTTAAGTACATGATGATCCAAAGAGGTTTACATTTAATAATCACATGTTATAGGGATTGTAGAGGCTCAAACTTCCGATTCATTTGTTAGGGTGGGGGAGATGATTCATTATGATTTAGGGAAACTTTTTATTTTATTGTTTTTTTTATATCTATAAACTTTTCAATTCGTAAGTATAAGAATGAATACTAATACTTTTATTCGAAGAGGAAAAATATATAATATATGATATCATTATATTTTTTTGAGTAGATAAAAAAAAGTTAAAATCTGTAGTATGAGTATATCAAGTTTTCAGACTGATATATACCAAACATTGGGCATGGATTTTTGTTGACACCTTTTTACATTAAGATATCCGTGTTATGCAGTTTCCTGTTTTGAGTTTTGATGTTGTCCATCGAAGGCGATTTCGAGCGTTTGTCGAAAAGGGGGCATGACTTTGTGATCGACTCTTGACAGCTTTGTTGCAGTCCATATTCGAGGTGTCCACAATTGTTGCCAAGACTTCCTAGATGTGTTCTCCTTTCAAAGATGAACGTTTATGCTCGTTGCCTCTTTTGTGCCGGATCATCCTGCTTTCCCTTGAAAACTTTTTGCGTTCGAGGTTTTTTTTTTTTTTTTTTTTTT
>BSUD01000007.1:4918689-4986681 GCA_033239045.1 Fagopyrum esculentum | reverse complement strand
TTTTTTATGTATTTTGATTCTTATTTATACGGAATTCCTATTTTGATGTATTTCTTATCTCCTTTATATGTGAGACTTATTGATGGTTAGTCCGTATGTCAATTTTTTCCGGCCTTTCGACCCATTAGACGGTGTGCCATCTCATGGTTCGAACCGTTCCGTTTTAAAAAAAACAAACACACAATAGGTACGAAAATTTTCGATTATCCATATCTGATATCTCGATATTAATACCAGACGGGTCCTAAAATAATGGGTAGAGTCCTTTCAAAAAAGAAGAAAAGTAAAATAGAGCTAACAATTTTGCCCAAAAATATAGGTAAAAAACCTTGACACAACTGTTAAAAACCGGTCCGGATCTGACCGGATTGGACCCGGATCGAGTATTCGGTCCAGTCAATAAAAAGATTTCCGGTCCCGTTTAAGTCCGGTCCGTTTCTGGACCGGTGAGCGATGCTAGTATAATAATGGGCCGAGAGCTTACACTTGCTTAGTGGGTAAAACGATGGGCCGACCCAAACAGCTACGCCATCTCTATAAATGGCTAGCAAACCCTTGAAACACAATCTTCCGAAAACCCTAGCTTTAAACTCGGCGCCTCCTCTTGTAGAAGTCTCAGATCTCCAAGTAACTCCCTTTCCCTCTTTTGTGTTGTTTCTCTAAATCTGTTAATCATCTTCGTCTGATACTAAATTAAATTTATTTTGTGCCATTTGATTCAACAGAATGAAGGTTGTGGCAGCTTATTTGTTGGCCGTCTTGGGAGGCAATGCCTGCCCCTCTGCGGAAGACATCACGAACATTCTCGGATCAGGTAAAAACCGCTGTATTATCTTGGCTAGTAAATTGCAAGTATTGAATTTCTCTGTTTTTGTATTCCTTTCTTTTAATGTTATCGTAGAATCTGTTTCAACTTGTTAGATTTTATAGGTTTGCTAGTGTTTGTAGTTCAAGTATCAGCTGTAATGGTTAGTTTATAATTTATTCGAAGTATTGCTTTTGCAAATTTGCTCAAGTGTTTTTTCATTACTGGATTGCTTCATGTATGGGACACTCAAATTTATTCTGCTATATTATTGTTAAAATCAATTGAATTGGCTGGATATTTGCTTAATTGGCGAGTGAAATTTTCACAATTGGTTAGGGTTTTAGCCTTTTATTGTCAATGTTAACGTGCTTGAATATCCTAGATTGCTGGAGTTTCTGTTTATAATTTTAGGTTCAGGTGGTGTGTTAATCTCCAAAGACTCGCTTGTATGCACTCTAATATAAAAGTGTGCTAGAATTTTATACCTATTTAGGATTGATATAAACCTCAAAGTTGAGTCAAGATAAATGAACTCCAAGTATCCTCTATTGTTCCTAAATTTTTGGTTGAGAGAAGTGATAAAACATTTATGATCATTATATCAGAACTATTAAGAACTAAGATTGTTACTCTTTCTAAAATAGTTTTGTATTGGATTCTGGAATGAGACCAACTTGTTAATATCACATTGTTTTTATTTGTTAATTCGATTGTCTGAATTGTTTGTGCGCTAAATTTTGTTCTTAAATTTGTTATGCAGTCGGAGCCGAGGCCGATGATAACAGAATTGAGCTTCTATTGGCTCAAGTGAAGGGTAAGGACATCACCGAGCTCATTGCAGCCGGAAGGGAGAAGCTTGCTTCCGTCCCCTCTGGTGGCGGCGGTGTTGCCATTGCTGCTACAGGTGCCGCAGGTGGTGCTGGAGCTGGTGCTGCCCCTGCAGCTGAGGCAAAGAAGGAAGAGAAGGTCGAGGAGAAGGAAGAGTCTGATGATGTAAGCCGCACACTCTTCGCTATCACTTATCAATTTCCATTGTTAATATCTAAAGTGTTTAGGCAACTCACTTGATACATTCTTCTATCTTGCAGGACATGGGTTTCAGTCTCTTCGACTAAGCAAACAGAGCAAGTGTTTTTATTTTCAGTTATCTTTTTATTTTGTTCCCCTAAGTTGAATGTGCTCAAAGTTTTGGTTGTTTTATAGACAATATTGTAGACTCTTCACTCCTCTTGATGAGGTGATGTTAGCAGACATTTCTAGCGTTGAAATCCAAAGTTCCGAATGTTCATACGCTTTTAATTGGCCTACTGCATTGGTTCTATTTTGATTGATTTAGTTGTGTGACTCTTTCTTCTCAAGGAGTTATATTGCGCGATGTTGTTTGCTACTGTGTAACCGGTAAATGAATGCCCGTTATCAGGATTTGAATTAACTTTTAATCCTGATTCTAGAGTTTTTTCTTCGGGTTTGTTTCGGTTAGCCTAGGTTGCTGTTTCGCTGACTTTCATATAATGAGTTTCTCTTGTTTCATTTTTCTGCTGTTATTTGTGTTTGTTTTCTCTGCAAATTCAGACTCTTTGGCCTATCTTTTGCATCGATTTTTCTGAATAATATTTGATCCTGCTCGTTCCAATGGGCCATCTCATTTTGAACTATAGGTTTTGTATGAAAAGTTCATAATGTGTTGAATTTCTGCTGTGTCATTTTGCTCCATGTTGGATGGTAACATAAGTGCATTTTGTTCAACTTTATTTTATGTACAAACCCTTAACCTCATATAGACTCCTTCAACTGTACGGACCCATAATCCGTCATCGAACAGTCGAACGGACCCATAGTCCTTCAACCTTGTATAGACAGAACGGACCCTCATATCATATTATCAAAGAGAGAAACTTAACACTATAACATGTTCTATCCTACAATCCAATAAAAAAAAGTCTATGAAGGATGAAATGTGTGGTTGGCAAACAACGAATGGTCAACAACCACACTGTCTTTCAACCGTAAAATTAACTAAATTGGTTTAATTTCGATTGATCAATATAAAGTTGGAACTTACACTTTCACGAATAAATGCGGTATAGGTTTGAACTCAATATATGAGTAGCTGCATGAAAAGAAAAGATCACGTTGCATATAAATGAAAATTCTAATAAGAATAACGTTATAAAACAGTAAAAAAAGATATTTGAGGCCCTATAAAGTTGGAGCCCTGTTGAGGTGAGCTCTTTGAAACTGTTAATGGATGATCCTGATACTAGAATTGACTTATAACATCCTTTCATATGATTTGGTAAAAAGTTTGAGACTTCCCGCGACAACTATGAAGAAAATGGAATTTGTGAATGGGACAAGAAGTTGGAAGATAATACGAACCTAATTTAGATAGTAGACACACGTCCAATCGAAGTGGCAAAACCAGTAAGCATGTCCACGGGTCACGTGTGACCCGTGACCCGGCGGGTTACGGGTAGGGGTAAGGGTCGAGGTGACCCTTACCCGTGACCCGGCGGGTCAATAATTTTGAAAAGAAAATTAAAAAAAAAGCTCAACGGCTAAAAATAGCCGTTGGCGGGTCGACCGACCCGCCGGGTCATCTTTATTTTATTTTTATTTTTTTAAAAATTGGTTTTTAAAATAAAAGAGCCAACCCGCCGACCCGCCGGGTCTGACCCGTGACCCGGCGGGTCGCAAACCCGGCGGGTTGGCCTTTTACACGGGTCCGGGTCCGGGTCACCCTTCCCGAACTCTTGACCCGGCGGGTCCGACCCGTGGACATGCTTAAAAACCAGTAAACAAGGCACATTGGTAGTTGGGAATAGGGAATTTAGCAATCTTAAGCATACCATTTATGTTGATTAGTTTTTAACCACAATCAAAACAAAGACGACAAACACGAGAGTACTCGGAGCAATTTTGGCGCCTTTCTAGGCGACTTGTTGCGTGGTAGACATCATTTTTGTACACCAAACTTGTCGGCATCAAACTCCTCTTAACCTTTGCATTTGACTTTTTTACCCATATATCCACGTTTACACAACCTTAGATTTGCCGGATATCGTCGCAGCAATTGTGTAGTAGTATCGTGTTATCGGAAGTTATCGACGTAGAAAATTTATTCTCATACCCGAATAAAACTCAAAATTAAATCGAACATCTTGCAAATAACCGAGCGGTTTATGTACTGTACTAAAATCCAAATGCTGTTCTTTAAATCTTTATTAATTTCATCTTAAATGAAAAACATATATATTGACTTTTCTTTCTTCATACTTCAACTCTTAATAAAATCATCTAAAAAACACTATCCTGTAAGTAAAGTAAGAATAAAAGTGACTTATAAACATTTTGCTGAATTTGAGGGGCGAGCAAGAAATACAAAAATAAGAAAGATAAGTGAAACGAAAAAATATATTGTTGTTGGGGATAATTAGTTTTCACGTTTAAAGTTATCAAATTTCGAGTTTAGTATATAAGGTTGGTAAACTACTTCTCATATTCCTAACGCGCATTTGTGCTTATATGCACACGAATCCCGCTCTCCTATTAGTATGTGTTGGACTTTAACACGCGTAACAAAAATGCTAGACAATTTAATTGAGAAAGAAAGGGAAAATACCTAAATACTTAAAGATCCACCGGATAACATCTTAAACATGCACCATGGAATGATTGCTATTTTGTCTCGAGATAAACTTACATTTTTTTTTTAATTTTTTTTTGAAAATGAAAAGCGGTTCGAAACCATTAGACGACGTGCCGTCTAGTGGGTCGAAAGTCCGAAATAATCGGCAGACGGTCTAACCTTCATGAAGCACCACAAAAAAAGAGAAAAGAAATACACAAAAAAACATCAAAATAAAACCGAAAGCAAAAAAGTCTTTAAGGGAAAGCAGGATGATCCAGACAACAGGAGACAACGAGCATAAACGTTCATCTTCGAAGGAAGTACACATGGGAAGTATGGAAAACAACTGTGGACACCTCAGATTTGGACTACAATAGAGCCGTCAGGAGTCGATCACAAATCCACGCCCCCTTCTCGACAAACACACGAAACCGCCAACAAATGAGTGCATCAAACCTCAGAAGACGAGATTGCAGAACACGAGATAAACTTACCATGTTCATGAATACCATCACCTAACAAGATTTTTATAAAGAAGATACTATGGTCTCACTTAATTGTTATGTTTCCGATACCAGGTTGGAACCACGAATCGGATTAAAAGTCTAGAATGACATTATATTAGTAAAACGTGTTTGGTATATTATTGGATAGTCTACATATTGGTATTTTTTTCATTTATCAAAATATTTTGATTTTCATTTCGAAATTTAATATATATATATATATATATATATATATATATATATATATATATATATATATATATATATATATATATATATATATATATATATATATCAAATGGAATGTCCCTATACTATTTATTGCTAAAAGACAAGCAAATGGATACACACCACACATTCATAAGAAGAAACCTCTAACATGGGAACACTTCAAAATCACCCACACGACTTTTCCAAATCTTGCAAGTCATTTACTAATATATATTATATACATATACTATTCTTCGTTTTACATCAACGACTATAAGATCACATTCTCGGTACTAAGTCCTAACTAGCTATTAATCAACAATGTTTTTGTTGATATACTTATTCATTGTCGATTTCATAACACCTCTACTTATTGACCAATAATAGTCACGATTTTGTTTTTTTAGCGTTTAAGAAAAAAAATTCTTATAAAAAATAGCTTCGAACATGGAAACACTTAAGTTACTCACAAGACTTTTTCGAATACTGATCCACAATCTATTCAACGTTTTACATCAACGTCAAGATCACGTTCAAAGTTTTTGTTGATATATACTTATTCATTATCGATTTAGTAACAACTATACTTATTGACTTATAAGTCACGCTTTTGTTTATTAGCTTTTAAAGAAAAAACTTTTTATAGAATCCATAAAAGATTACGAGAAATCGACGGGTTGCGGTCATGTCCTAATAACACCAAAACATCAAGTAAACAACTTACAATACTATATGTATGGTCCCCTTTACGACTTTTGTCACATGCTTTACAAGAAATTTGCATGGTCCTCCAAAACGATTTGCTTATCCTATAACCTAATTTTGATTATTTTCCTAATCTATGTTTTTGTTGATGTTTCGATTCCTTTGTCATTTATGTCTAATCAAACCCTTTGTTTGCTTTCTTTTTCCCACGTCTATTTTTGTGAATGGTTTGGGGTTTCGAATTGTGCTATTTGAATAGATAAAAGGCAATTCTTTTCACCTATAGTTTCTACCCCATACCATTTTCTTTTGAAGGGAATAATCGTTGGCATGAATGCTTCTTTTAGATAGCCTTTATAAAGCACCATCCACTCATGCATCCTACGTAGGACACCCATAATGTTATGTTAACATTCTTTTATTGTTTGTTTACGTACACACAATGATTTTGTTACAAACACAAGTCACTTGAACGTGTGAATATATATATTAAGATCTCCTTTGATATGTTATTATTAATATTGAAAAATGTAAGTCATTTCATACAATAACTCAAATATCAATAGAAATCGAATTCTTTTTTTTGGGTAAAGGGAGAAGCGAGATCTCCACGACAAAGGACGTTTAACGAAAAGGAGAGAAAATTACAATTAAGTCATTCGAGAGAAAGAAACCCTTATAGCGTCAACTAAAACGAGAGATCTAACATTAACGGGGACATCAAGATCATGCACGGCAACATCAAGGGAAATTACAAAGTTGGTAAGAGAGTCTGCCACCTTGTTTTCCTCCCGAAAGAAATGACTGAGAGTAACAGTCCAATCTCGGAGCAATAAGCCTTGCACCGTAATACTAGGCTAGAATGGGGAAGTTTGAAAATAACCTAATTAAGTTATGTTTGCTATCATGCTTGTTGATAGTGTAAAAGCTGACAAAAAAACCTTATTGGTAGTCCAAAAGTTTTCAAAAGTCTTATTGATAGTCCAGAAGTTGTCAAAAGACCTTATTGACAACATCCAAACTGTCAACAAGTGCTTCAACAAGTGTCGACAACCTCTAGTTAACTAGTAAAAAAACTCAACTAGAAATTTCAGGAATTTTTTTGGCAAAATTGGCAAACTAGCATTTTAAGCAAATCAATTGATAAAGAAGACTCATACTATTTGGGATTGATATTTTGACCCCTATAAAATAGAATAGAGGAAATAGAGTACAAAAGAGGGCAAAGTGTAACACCCTGAATTCTCGGAACTCGGAGTATTACTGGTTAGGACCTCACAATGGGTCCCGACCTCAATTTGACAACAACATTACTAGGACCTTGCAACAAGACACAAATAAAGAAACCGAAATTCATAAAACCCTGTTTTTAGTGTAATGAATGCAACACTGTCTAGCAGCCTACAGTACTTAAACAAGAGAAAAGAACAACTGTCTTAACCAAAAGAAAGGAAAGACAAAACAACCCCAACCCCACTCTAAGGAGTACGGAGACCCGGCTGACCACTACTTCCGGATCACTCAGCTGCTGATCTAACCTGCGGTAAAACTAAAACAACAACACCAAGAACCGTTAGCTAGTTATCTAAATATTAGCAGAATAATAGCAACACAAACACACTCAGGTAAACATAAACACTCAGCATGCTTTCAAACAAATCCGTTTTATTATCTTGCTTTAAATTACTCATTCACTCTAATGATACTTATTTTGTGACACGAGGGATTCCCAAACCTCGCCTCCGCCCCCGTGTAACCATCAGGAATGGATCCGATGCACCTCACCTTGTGCCTGTATGGTCTGGGTATAGAGAACCTCCCAGTCTCCTGTCAGAGCTGGGCAGTGATGTCACGGCCCGTTATACATACACTTGGGCCTTACGTAAATAATAACAGTCGTCCTAGCAAGTTATTATTATTAAATCAAGCAATAGCACACACCACTACTATCACTCGACTAACACTCAGAAACCGGCTAAGTAAGTCGCAAGGACTTACCTGAGTCAAGATATACTCTAACACGTCTCAAAAATCCGTACTCGTGGTAACTCAGATGCCTGTCAAATAAGGCATGTGTATCAAAATCACATTCCGATGTCCAACCTCATGCTAAGGAATTACGGAACAAGTTCTTACGGTAGAAGACCATTTTACCCTCAGCTGAAGGCTTCTCAAATTTATTCTTAACTTTCTTATCACCCACTTATTTAATTGTGTAATTATTCGGTACTCATATATATATCTACATATTTAATTTCTCATCTTGTACGGAGTTGGGTACACTTACGTCCTGAGTATATATATATATATATATATATATATATATATATATATATATATTCTTATGTTATGTATATATATAAACTTGAAATCCCAACTTATTTCTATATACTTATCTCTTTTATATAGTTTTCCTTAATCCCAACTCGTATTTATGTGTAGCTACTCGCATTTTTATATATTCTATATATTATGTTTATAAATAGACTTTTATATAAAAAATTATATACCCATTAAATTCCAAGCTTCTATAACGTTAAAAGACTTTAAAATACTTATGTGTACTCTTTTATTTCATATTAAATATATATATATATATATATATTTATATACGTATCCGTATATGTGTATACTCGGCATTCTTAACCCTTATATATAAGTTTACCAAACCGCTCTTACTAATCTTCCGTACTCGAAAGTACATAAGTACTTATGTGTATCATATATATCTATATATTCCGAATCCGGGTATTCATACACATCTTGCATCTCTACACACGTTTCTTACTATATACTAACGCCATACTCGTATATATATATATGTATGCACAAATACGTCCTTTCAACCCATAATCTATACGTATTTACATATTCTTTTCATATATATATATTCCGTTCCTTATACACATATAATATATAATATGCTTTTTATATATATTTTATACTCATACGTCGCAGGCAATGGGAGGAGGTCTGCAGTGGCTTACCGGATCTGCAGTCCGGCGGTTCGCGGTGCTACGGCTCACTGTGGCGGACAGCAGGACAGTGGTGGCGGTTCGAAGACCTCACTGCTGTGCAGTACGGGTCCTCTTCGGCTGCAAGGGGATGGCTTGTACCTCGTCACGCGCCGGCACAGGGATGGTCCGGCGGAAGGCGGCGATGCACTGGCGGCGGTCTGGCTGGTGGCGCGGCTACTAACAGCAAGGAGGCGGAGTTATTACCTCCGGAATCGAAACAGAATGAGAGAGAGAGAAGGCGGAAGGAAGGAGGGAACAAAGGCTCACCTGGCTGCTGCAGTCGCCGGCGGACGAAGGATCTAGGCGAGGGCGGCGCAGGCAAGGTGGCGGTGTTCCGGTTGAAGACGGAGAGGTGTGGCAGTTCAATTCCGGCGCCGAAGAGTTGTTGTGTCGACCAGCACACTGCGGTCCTCACAGGCGCGCGTCTCGTACTGTGACCCTCACCGGCGTCTCGTACTGCTGCCGGGTGATGTGGTGTTGCTGTCGGGCTCGCGGTCGGTTGCTGGTTCGGAACTTCTGGAGTTGCTACTGAGGTTTGGTGCGGCAGGCGTCTCACAGAGGAAAGGTAGGGTAGCGCTTAAGGTGTCGGTTAATTTAGGGTTAAGATGATTAGGTTAGAGTTAATTAGGTTTAATTAGAGGTTAGGAATGGGCTGGGCTGGTTGTCCACAATAGGATCGGGCCCACTTTCGCTTCATTAAAACGAGCTGAAACGAAACCCGTTACTCGTATAGATCGGTAGGCATTTGCGGAAAAATTTTATTTTACGGAATTATATTCCGTATTAGGTAAAATTATTACTTTTATTTTAAAGGTACGGAAATATCTCCGGTTACACATTTTATTATTTCATGTGAACTAATATCGCATAACATGATAGAATTTAATTTCATTCTAACTTATTTAAAGGTTAGAGGTTAACGGATCGGAATCCGGTTAAATTCCGTATTAAACGGAGTTTAAAATTTTCGGTTATTACATCAGTGCCCTCTTAAAAGAAGTTTCGTCCCGAAACTTAGAATGATTCTCTTAATCACGCATTTCCTTCGATATATTTTAATTTTCTCGACATTTCCATTTTCTACCATGCAACTACTCAACCATCAACAGACAAGTATCACAAGAACAGAATCACTCAAATCAATATAAAAACCTGGAAGGTCAAACAACACAACATCCGAGTACTAACTCGTCAAAACGGGAGTAACCTCTAACCCCGCAAAGAACTCGGGATAACTACGTCTAATACTCTCCTCTATCTCCCAGGTAGCCTCATCAGTTCCTCGTCTAGACCACTGGAACTCTACAAAAGCATCAACCGGCTAAATTTTCTGATCTTCATAATTGATGACATATCTCGGATTCGGTAGGTACTTTCTCACGGTTTGGTTTTCTAAACTTACCTCCAGCTCTGTTGACGACTCTACCAAACCATAAAAACTTTTTCCTTTCGAAAGTTCCCGACTATTGATTATGAAATAATGATCTTAAACTTCTGTCGCCTAATGCTCTTTTTAATACAAACCGCTTGACCCGGTTTCCTCAATGTGACCTTATCGGATCGTTCCTTAATTAATTGTTTTCACCTACTTCTTGTCAAGCTTTAAAATTTATATAACTCCAAACAAATCACACACCCAAGTGGACTTTTTCATATAGATCTCTAATTCTTATTGAAATCAGAGTTAACCTAACATTGATTTTCTTCATCTGTGGTTTATGGGCCTACCACGCTTTTGGTGTAACACTCATTAGTCACAATGGCGTCTTTCTAAGGGTCCACATGATTTACCCTACTCCCGCCTATACTTCTCTTTTACTACTATCAAGATCCTCCTCCAACAGATCCTTACTCTCTTACTCACCCGTAGACTGTTCTTAACCAACTAGTAAGCAACCTCTAACCGATTCTCTCTATATCTTTAGATCACCCCAGAAAGTTGTCGTTGCCTACTTGGGGATTCCTTCAAGTCATCGGTAAAGTTATCTCTTAAATTCGCAGTCACTAATATCTCTTCTCAACGGTACCTGCTCGTCAATACCACTCAACACTTGTACATCCTCAGTTGATGTCAGTCACTCTATAATTGACTTATCTCAATATTCTGGACCTGCTCTTCTCATACCTATACTGGCGTTAAATTATTGGTGAGCATCATCTGCTCAATTAATCCTTCCGTGCTTCACTAATTCGTTTTATCCTCCACACTTCTGTTCCCTTAGGCTAACTCTACTTCTCGAGCCCAACTGGGTCATTCATCTTGACATAATAGTCATTCCAAGTCTTCAACGATGGCTGGTAAGTATCTTTATAGTTCTGGTGACTTTAATTATTATCCCCCTGGCAGTCTCCTTGCATGGACCGTCAGTGTTAATGACTTAGGTCCCGTGATAATTGGGGTCACCTTGGACTTTCGAGTCCTCTAAGGCCGTTCTCATATATACATTCATTCGCTGGTGTTACCGACAATATAGCCTTCCTGCAACACCGTTGTTTCCGCTACAGGTTTCAACTCTTTGGTACCGGCATTGCGATTTCTTTCCAATTCCTATATCTTTGAGGAGGTCAAAACCTCTTCACACTTGTATAGTCTACATCTTGCTTCTATAATCTATTGTAGATATCCCTTCCATGCACCTTAGACTCTCTTATCCGGGTCGACATTTTATCTATTTTAGCCTTACAAGCTTGTCTTGTGAACTCTTCTACTAGGTGACTCGTCTTATACCTTTTTCTTCTCTGCATCGGTCTCTACTGTCTGTTGATCATTACTACCCATTCCGTGTTAGAACTTCAGTTGCTTTGTACTCTTGCATAGATTTCCTAAGGACATCCTCATCTTAAAACTTTATTTAAACATTTATCATAACTCGCAATTTTGATACCTGACTTTCCTTCTCACTAGATAAGTTATACACTTGGTTTACACTAAATCCATCATAGTGTCATCAGTCCATTGGTATGATTGTTATTAAACATCCAATGGTACTATTTGTATACAACACATTAGGTGCATATGATTTTCCCACCAATCAAATTTCTCGCATCGCTTTTATTATGTCTTCTTGTACTCATGTCGCTTTACCTTCTTTGATATTTACACTCCGTAAGATAGTTAAATTCCTTTGAGTTTTCTCGTACACACTTTACAACTACGTTGGTTGGTCTTATTACTTTCATCAACTCTTAGGTCATCAGTCCAGCTGAATTTTCAATGGAGTACTTCCATTTCTCCTTAAATAACAGTCTTTAGTCCTTTCGGTAACCATCTTATTGGTGTGATACCGGATCCATATAACAACCTTTAGTCTTTCACTTTTACTCCTTCTCATGTCTGTTTTAGTCAACCTGTAGATTCTATCTGCAATCACCTCACAACTCGACCACACATTTCACCAAGGCTTTACATCATACTCTTTATATTTGTGCCGCCTCGGAATCTCCAATTATTATGTGTCACATCTTTAACCACAAGGGTTTTTTTTTTCCTGTCAATCTAGACAGTCTGACCCCCTTTTTGTAGTCAGTAGTAAGTAACTACTCCCAACAATTCCCTTTCTCACCATTACTATCATCAAGGGTCATTACCGACCGTCAAGAGCTGCTCTTAAATTCCTTTATTAGAGTTATCAGAATGGACTCATCTACGTTACCACCCAGGCTACTAGTACTTGTATCGATTTAACTTCACCATTTTCGTCGTGGATCTCCGAAATAAATTCACTAGATGTCGATAAAATTCTTTTATAACCTTGTGGTTATTCTTCTTATCGGTTAATTAACCATCACTAGTTAACCCGCACATGTAACTTTTAAGTTGTCCAAGTAGGAGGTAGTTGACCTTCTACAACATCATGGTCTTACTTTTCTTCCATTTCTTTTGAGGCTTGATATACTTGGTGAAATATACCTCCTTCAGTCTCTTTGTTTATTCTTCTTTAGCTCCTCCTATAATCTACACTTTTATAAGATTGTAATATTCTTACGAGTCCAGTTGTATCACTCTTCTTCCATCAACAGACTTTTCAATCCTTCTAGGGTAGCTTGTAGGTACATCTCCGTGATTCTTTTACCTGGGTTATCGTCTATTTGCGGTTCTTTATTATGAACTTGTAGTGTTGTTAGCTTAAATTCCTTTTGAATGAGAAGTTATTTGGGTCCCTCGGGTTCACCAAGACTCTTCTCACACACTCTTTTTCCTTGGGTGTTGCTCGTAGTGCTGCCTTTACAGAAGCTGGTTATTGTTGTATCCCGGTCTATGTCAGAATTCTCCTGTGTTCTACGAGATCACTTCACTTCCCCGTTGGTGAAATCCCCCTTTCCCTTTCTGGCAACGCGTAAGCTTCCAAGTTATAGCTCTTTAATTCTTCCTATTTGGATGGATAATGTATCTTATATTGACTTCCATACTTTTGACTGTCTCGGTTATCAATCTGGATTGTGGTGGCAATTAGCTTGTTGAGAGTGATCATATTTCGCCTTGCTTTTGGCATCAACTTTCACTTCCTAGTCTGTCAGTGAGCTTAAATTTTATGTCTCTTTTCTTGATCGCTACTATATCTCCCTTTTTGGCCTTCATGTCTATGACCATTTTCGACGTCATCTTCTTTGTTTGTGAAGTCATTTTACACAATTTGGAGGAGCCTCTCCGTTGTCGTTCTCAAATTCCCTAGTTGGCGATCATCTCTTGCTTCTCCGGAACTACTCTCTTTAATATCCGTCATTTGATCCCGTTGAGTTGATTCTGGATTCTCTTCTTGTCATTGTAATTGGTGTTGTCTTTGAGTCTTCACTTTTCCGTCTCGACGTTCCTCAACAAGCTCGAAGGAGTTGTCCGACGTTCGTCTACCCTAATGCACATAAGATGTGCATACTAATCTTCACGTTGTCACCCTTCAACATCTACTTAGATGTGTCCAAGGAGTGAGAAACTCCTTATGTTACCTTTGTTAAGGAGATAACATTACTACACTTCCTACTAATCTTCGGCATATAACTATCTATATAACATATCTTTATAAACAAGCTAAAAGTCCAACTACAGTAAAACCTAAAGTCCATACTAAGCAAACTGAGATCCGCGGTAGTAGTGGTGGTCAGCCGTACTTTTCTATTCCCAACCAGACTATGCATGCATTTAAAAACCAAAATTCTCTTTTTAAAATTCAGATCCCTTTTCGGGTTCTGCTTAAAACTTATTCGGTCTTTCAGAAGATTTCAAGTGTCATTGTTGCCAACCTAGAGTTCTGATACCATGTTGTAACACCCTGAATTCTCGGAACTCGGAGTATTACTGGTTAGGACCTCACAATGGGTCCCGACCTCAATTTGACAACAACATTACTAGGACCTTGCAACAAGACACAAATAAAGAAACCGAAATTCATAAAACCCTGTTTTTAGTGTAATGAATGCAACACTGTCTAGCAGCCTACAGTACTTAAACAAGAGAAAAGAACAACTGTCTTAACCAAAAGAAAGGAAAGACAAAACAACCCCAACCCCACTCTAAGGAGTACGGAGACCCGGCTGACCACTACTTCCGGATCACTCAGCTGCTGATCTAACCTGCGGTAAAACTAAAACAACAACACCAAGAACCGTTAGCTAGTTATCTAAATATTAGCAGAATAATAGCAACACAAACACACTCAGGTAAACATAAACACTCAGCATGCTTTCAAACAAATCCGTTTTATTATCTTGCTTTAAATTACTCATTCACTCTAATGATACTTATTTTGTGACACGAGGGATTCCCAAACCTCGCCTCCGCCCCCGTGTAACCATCAGGAATGGATCCGATGCACCTCACCTTGTGCCTGTATGGTCTGGGTATAGAGAACCTCCCAGTCTCCTGTCAGAGCTGGGCAGTGATGTCACGGCCCGTTATACATACACTTGGGCCTTACGTAAATAATAACAGTCGTCCTAGCAAGTTATTATTATTAAATCAAGCAATAGCACACACCACTACTATCACTCGACTAACACTCAGAAACCGGCTAAGTAAGTCGCAAGGACTTACCTGAGTCAAGATATACTCTAACACGTCTCAAAAATCCGTACTCGTGGTAACTCAGATGCCTGTCAAATAAGGCATGTGTATCAAAATCACATTCCGATGTCCAACCTCATGCTAAGGAATTACGGAACAAGTTCTTACGGTAGAAGACCATTTTACCCTCAGCTGAAGGCTTCTCAAATTTATTCTTAACTTTCTTATCACCCACTTATTTAATTGTGTAATTATTCGGTACTCATATATATATCTACATATTTAATTTCTCATCTTGTACGGAGTTGGGTACACTTACGTCCTGAGTATATATATATATATATATATATATATATATATATATATATATATATATATATATATATATATATATATATATATATATATATATATATATATATATATATATATATATATATATATATATATATATAGGGTGTGGTTCCCATGAGAACACCCCTAACGTGAGAACATGAGAACAATCGTACACCGTTGGATGGTGAGTATTAAGGGTTGAGATTTAGAGTAGATATCATAATTAATAATAACTACGAATAATAATAATTAGGAATCCAACAATAACTACGAATAATCCACTCAACCAACAATAACTACGAATAATACATTAAACGATATGGCACATTCGTAACAAAACTAATAATAATTACGAATTTGTTCTCATGTTCTCACGTTAGGGGGTGTTCTCATAGGATCTATACTATATATATATATATATATATATATATATATATATATATATATATATATATATATATATATATATATATATATATATATATATATATATATATATATATATAATGTATGATCAAAATGGTTTACTTTGTAAGGATGTTAAGCATTTCTGTAACACCCCGAATTCTCAAAACTCGGAGTATTACTGGTTAGGACCTCACAATGGGTCCCGACCTCAGTTTGACAACAACAATACTAGGACCTTGCGACAAGACACGAATAAAGAAACCGAAATTCATAAACACCATGTTTTTAGAGTAATGAATGCAACACTGTCTAGCAGCCTACGGTACTTAAACAAAAGAAAAGAACAACTGTCTTAACCAAAAGAAAGGAAAGACAAAACAACCCCAACCCCGCTCTAAGGAGTACGGAGACCCGGCTGACCACTACTTCCGGATCACTCAGCTGCTGATCTAACCTGCGGTAAATCTAAAACAACAACAAGAAGAACCGTTAGCTAGTTATCTAAATATTAGCAGAATAATGGTAGCACAAACACACTCAGGTAAACATAAACACTCAACATGCTTCCAAACAAGTCCGTTTTATTATCTTTCTTTAAATTACTCATTCACTCTAATGATACTTATTTTGTGACACGAGGGATTCCCAAACCTCGCCTCCGCCCCCGTGTAACCATCAGGAATGGATCCGATGCACCTCACCTTGTACCTGTATGGTCTGGGTATAGAGAACCTCCCAGTCTCCTGTCAGAGCTGGGCAGTGATGTCACGGCCCGTTATACATACACTTGGGCCTTACGTAAATAATAACAGTCGTCCTAGCAAGTTATTATTATTAAATCAAGCAATAGCACACACCACTACTATCACTCGACTAACACTCAGAAACCGGCTAAGTAAGTCGCAAGGACTTACCTGAGTCAAGATATACTCTAACACGTCTCAAAAATCCGTACTCGTGGTAACTCAGATGCCTGTCAAATAAGGCATGTGTATCAAAATCACATTCCGATGTCCAACCTCATGCTAAGGAATTACGGAACAAGTTCTTACGGTAGAAGACCATTTTACCCTCAGCTGAAGGCTTCTCAAATTTATTCTTAACTTTCTTATCACCCACTTATTTAATTGTGTAATTATTCGGTACTCATATATATATCTACATATTTAATTTCTCATCTTGTACGGAGTTGGGTACACTTACGTCCTGAGTATATATATATATATATATATATATATATATATATATATATATATATATATATATATATATATATATATATATATATATATATATATATATATATATATATATATATATATATATATATATATATATACTCAGGACGTAAGTGTACCCAACTCCGTACAAGATGAGAAATTAAATATGTAGATATATATATGAGTACCGAATAATTACACAATTAAATAAGTGGGTGATAAGAAAGTTAAGAATAAATTTGAGAAGCCTTCAGCTGAGGGTAAAATGGTCTTCTACCGTAAGAACTTGTTCCGTAATTCCTTAGCATGAGGTTGGACATCGGAATGTGATTTTGATACACATGCCTTATTTGACAGGCATCTGAGTTACCACGAGTACGGATTTTTGAGACGTGTTAGAGTATATCTTGACTCAGGTAAGTCCTTGCGACTTACTTAGCCGGTTTCTGAGTGTTAGTCGAGTGATAGTAGTGGTGTGTGCTATTGCTTGATTTAATAATAATAACTTGCTAGGACGACTGTTATTATTTACGTAAGGCCCAAGTGTATGTATAACGGGCCGTGACATCACTGCCCAGCTCTGACAGGAGACTGGGAGGTTCTCTATACCCAGACCATACAGGTACAAGGTGAGATGCATCGGATCCATTCCTGATGGTTACACGGGGGCGGAGGCGAGGTTTGGGAATCCCTCGTGTCACAAAATAAGTATCATTAGAGTGAATGAGTAATTTAAAGAAAGATAATAAAACGGACTTGTTTGGAAGCATGTTGCGTGTTTATGTTTACCTGAGTGTGTTTGTGCTATTATTACTCTGCTAATATTTAGATAACTAGCTAACGGTGATTGTTGTTGTTGTTTTAGATTTACCGCAGGTTAGATCAGCAGCTGAGTGATCCGGAAGTAGTGGTCAGCCGGGTCTCCGTACTCCTTAGAGTGGGGTGGGGGTTGTTTGTCTTTCCTTTCTTTCGGCTAAGACAGTTGTTTCTTTCTTTTGTTTAAGTACTGTAGGCTGCTAGACTTTGTTGCATTCATTACTCTAAAAACATGTTTTATGAATTTTCGGTTTCCTTATTTGTGTCTTGTTGCAAGGTCCTAGTGAAGTTGTTGTCAAACTGAGGTCGGGACCCATTGTGAGGTCCTAACCAGTAATACTCCGAGTTCTGAGAATTTGGGGTGTTACAAAAATCTCGATCCTTATTAGATGTCGTGATTCGGTAAAATATTTTCGATCGGATCCGGATCAAAACGGGTACTAGAATATCGAGTTTTTTTGGATCAGCTCCACGGATTAAAAAATTGGTTGTGTGATCGTAAGCCCCGTTCAGTTAGTTCAAGGACCCAAGTCGATAGCTGTAAGAGTCGGCTATGATCTCTCGGAACGGAATGGCCGCCTCAAAGTTGAGGCCCAAACCCGCCCAAAGGGCCGGAGGAACTACTATTAGGTTTCTGCATTTTTGCAACTGCAACCGTGGGACTTGGTTTGGGCCTCAAACTTATAGGCGTTCCGTCCCGAGAGTTCCCAGCCGATTCTTATGTTTATCCACTTTGGTCCTTTGATCTAAGTGAAGGGGGACTTTTCCGTGCACTTGGGCCCAGTAACAAGCCCAATAGCACAACCACTTTGACCACACAACCAATCTAGTATGATAAGATACATGGTTATAAGGGGTTATAGAAGGTTGTAAACTCTCGATGTGGGACTCTTTATTATCTCTCAGATTTACATCAAAGGGATCTATCTCAACACTTCTTCAGCTGAAACGATTTTATGTAAAATTTCTTCCCCTTGGATTCTCGATAGTGGAGCCTCGTTCCATATGACGAGATCCAAAAATTTTTTTTATCTCATATTCATTTGGTTTCTCCTTGCCATATTAAATTACCAAATGGATCAATCTTCATTGAAAATCAAGCGGGATCTAATAAAATTTTATCAAAATTTATTCTTAACAATGTCCTATATGTACCCGACTTACATTGTAATTTAATTTCTATACAATGTTTTTCTAGTGATTTTTATTGTACTATCATATTTACTAAAAATTGAACATGATCATAATCAGTTTTTTTTAAAAAATTATTTTTTATTGAAAAAATAGAAATCAAAAGTAATTTTATTTCTTTTTATCTAAAATTAGTTTTGAATTTTTTTAAAGAATTTATAATTAAAACTTTAACAAAATGTATTAAGAAAGGGTATAAATATGAAACAAATTAACATTATTAATTCATTATTTTGCCTAACTCAAATATTTTTAAATATAATATATTTTTAAATATAATTATTAGTACAAAATTGTAATATAAAATCTTGATTTATCCTTTCGTAAACAAATACATATAATAAAAGTTTTTTTAATAGCCGAATAACCGGGAATATATATTGATTCGGTACTATTCGACTATCCGCGAATATCCGGATGCCAAAATCTCGATCCTTATTAGATGTCGTGATTCGGTAAAATATTTTCGATCGGATCCGGATCAAAACGGGTACTAGAATATCGAGTTTTTTTGGATCGGCTCCACGGATTAAAAAATTGCTTGTGTGATCGTAAGCCCCGTTCAGTTAGTTCAAGGACCCAAGTTGATAGCTGTAAGAGTCGGCTATGATCTCTCGGAACGGAATGGCCGCTGTAACACCCTGAATTCTCGGAACTCGGAGTATTACTGGTTAGGACCTCACAATGGGTCCCGACCTCAATTTGACAACAACATTACTAGGACCTTGCAACAAGACACAAATAAAGAAACCGAAATTCATAAAACCCTGTTTTTAGTGTAATGAATGCAACACTGTCTAGCAGCCTACAGTACTTAAACAAGAGAAAAGAACAACTGTCTTAACCAAAAGAAAGGAAAGACAAAACAACCCCAACCCCACTCTAAGGAGTACGGAGACCCGGCTGACCACTACTTCCGGATCACTCAGCTGCTGATCTAACCTGCGGTAAAACTAAAACAACAACACCAAGAACCGTTAGCTAGTTATCTAAATATTAGCAGAATAATAGCAACACAAACACACTCAGGTAAACATAAACACTCAGCATGCTTTCAAACAAATCCGTTTTATTATCTTGCTTTAAATTACTCATTCACTCTAATGATACTTATTTTGTGACACGAGGGATTCCCAAACCTCGCCTCCGCCCCCGTGTAACCATCAGGAATGGATCCGATGCACCTCACCTTGTGCCTGTATGGTCTGGGTATAGAGAACCTCCCAGTCTCCTGTCAGAGCTGGGCAGTGATGTCACGGCCCGTTATACATACACTTGGGCCTTACGTAAATAATAACAGTCGTCCTAGCAAGTTATTATTATTAAATCAAGCAATAGCACACACCACTACTATCACTCGACTAACACTCAGAAACCGGCTAAGTAAGTCGCAAGGACTTACCTGAGTCAAGATATACTCTAACACGTCTCAAAAATCCGTACTCGTGGTAACTCAGATGCCTGTCAAATAAGGCATGTGTATCAAAATCACATTCCGATGTCCAACCTCATGCTAAGGAATTACGGAACAAGTTCTTACGGTAGAAGACCATTTTACCCTCAGCTGAAGGCTTCTCAAATTTATTCTTAACTTTCTTATCACCCACTTATTTAATTGTGTAATTATTCGGTACTCATATATATATCTACATATTTAATTTCTCATCTTGTACGGAGTTGGGTACACTTACGTCCTGAGTATATATATATATATATATATATATATATATATATATATATATATATATATTCTTATGTTATGTATATATATAAACTTGAAATCCCAACTTATTTCTATATACTTATCTCTTTTATATAGTTTTCCTTAATCCCAACTCGTATTTATGTGTAGCTACTCGCATTTTTATATATTCTATATATTATGTTTATAAATAGACTTTTATATAAAAAATTATATACCCATTAAATTCCAAGCTTCTATAACGTTAAAAGACTTTAAAATACTTATGTGTACTCTTTTATTTCATATTAAATATATATATATATATATATATATATTTATATACGTATCCGTATATGTGTATACTCGGCATTCTTAACCCTTATATATAAGTTTACCAAACCGCTCTTACTAATCTTCCGTACTCGAAAGTACATAAGTACTTATGTGTATCATATATATCTATATATTCCGAATCCGGGTATTCATACACATCTTGCATCTCTACACACGTTTCTTACTATATACTAACGCCATACTCGTATATATATATGTATGCACAAATACGTCCTTTCAACCCATAATCTATACGTATTTACATATTCTTTTCATATATATATATTCCGTTCCTTATACACATATAATATATAATATGCTTTTTATATATATTTTATACTCATACGTCGCAGGCAATGGGAGGAGGTCTGCAGTGGCTTACCGGATCTGCAGTCCGGCGGTTCGCGGTGCTACGGCTCACTGTGGCGGACAGCAGGACAGTGGTGGCGGTTCGAAGACCTCACTGCTGTGCAGTACGGGTCCTCTTCGGCTGCAAGGGGATGGCTTGTACCTCGTCACGCGCCGGCACAGGGATGGTCCGGCGGAAGGCGGCGATGCACTGGCGGCGGTCTGGCTGGTGGCGCGGCTACTAACAGCAAGGAGGCGGAGTTATTACCTCCGGAATCGAAACAGAATGAGAGAGAGAGAAGGCGGAAGGAAGGAGGGAACAAAGGCTCACCTGGCTGCTGCAGTCGCCGGCGGACGAAGGATCTAGGCGAGGGCGGCGCAGGCAAGGTGGCGGTGTTCCGGTTGAAGACGGAGAGGTGTGGCAGTTCAATTCCGGCGCCGAAGAGTTGTTGTGTCGACCAGCACACTGCGGTCCTCACAGGCGCGCGTCTCGTACTGTGACCCTCACCGGCGTCTCGTACTGCTGCCGGGTGATGTGGTGTTGCTGTCGGGCTCGCGGTCGGTTGCTGGTTCGGAACTTCTGGAGTTGCTACTGAGGTTTGGTGCGGCAGGCGTCTCACAGAGGAAAGGTAGGGTAGCGCTTAAGGTGTCGGTTAATTTAGGGTTAAGATGATTAGGTTAGAGTTAATTAGGTTTAATTAGAGGTTAGGAATGGGCTGGGCTGGTTGTCCACAATAGGATCGGGCCCACTTTCGCTTCATTAAAACGAGCTGAAACGAAACCCGTTACTCGTATAGATCGGTAGGCATTTGCGGAAAAATTTTATTTTACGGAATTATATTCCGTATTAGGTAAAATTATTACTTTTATTTTAAAGGTACGGAAATATCTCCGGTTACACATTTTATTATTTCATGTGAACTAATATCGCATAACATGATAGAATTTAATTTCATTCTAACTTATTTAAAGGTTAGAGGTTAACGGATCGGAATCCGGTTAAATTCCGTATTAAACGGAGTTTAAAATTTTCGGTTATTACACAAAGTTTGACAACCCATCGGATGTGACATGTTGTACTATCTCACATGTCACATCAATCAGAAAAAAGAATTTCCAACATTCTTACTTTATCACCTATTACCCAAAAATCCGCTTACCCAAATAATGTCACAATCATACCCAAAAATAAATTTGTCAAAGTACATAAACATACTCGAAAACAACATACCCAAAAAATCAAATATCAAAATAAAATCATATCCATAAATTGGATAATATTTTATATTTATACCCAATTTAAATATCACTTAATACAAAAACCATACCCAATTTAAATTTGTCATACCCAAAAATTTTAAAACTAGATATTATACACAAACATCAATATCAAATGACATTTGATCATTACCCAAAAATTCGCTTGAATTTGATCATTATAACACAGTTTGGGTAACCATAAAACATACCCACGATATCACTTTAAAAATATACTTAATAATAAGAAATATACTACAAAGTCAATACACATATAAAAGCATACCCAAAAATCCGTTTACCCAAATAATGTCATAATCATGCCCAAAAATAAATTTGTCAAGAAATATATTGCCTCTATTTTCACAATCATACCCAAAACCATACCCAAGAAATATACTACAAAACCAATCCATGTAAAAAAGATACTTAAATCAAAAGTAAACATCTAATCACCATCATTTCAATTAGAGAAATTATTACCCCTATTTTTTAGTTTCCATACCTATTTTTTCTTCCTTTTGTATAGAGACCTAGTTTGCAAAAGAGAATTTCAAGGGGTCCTATTTCCCTAATTAATTCAATTTTTTTTGAAACAATTTGGTTTACTAGATTTTTTCTAGTTTTGTGGGGTTTAATAAATGTACCTCTAGAGAGAAGAGTGTGTAGAGTTTGAAAATAAATACAAAATGTTGGAGTAAATTTAATTAATTGAAACATTAAAAAGCTTAGTTACTACCCTAATTTTTCAAAAAGGCCCTGGTTACCAAAATTGCTTTTTTTTAAAGTGGTTAAAAACCAAAACTTAAATATTAATCGTTAGTTTTTCAATTAGTTATTCTAAATTGATCATCCTACCTAATGCTTTCAACTCAAAAATTGGTTCTAACCCATATTATGTGTATCTTTTACTAAAGTCCAAGAACTATAAAACACACACAAAAAAACGTTTATGAACATATGGTGATGTGGTGTTTGAGGGAGAAACTTTTGTGTTGATTACTATGACATAGCGAGACAGTGAAACATGAACTAACAAGAGAACATATGCATTGATTAGATCATCATACGTAAAGCTAGACATCTATCTCCAATTTTATGAAACATAGTCAATAGATCAATAATAATCAACATTGATGTCGGGGCCGCTACTATCATCCGACACAAGATCCCTACTAAACGTGGGTGGTACAAAAGGAGGTTTAGTGCATCTCAACAAAGCCCAATTCACACCTTGAAAGAACGAATGTTGCTTGATCGGCGAAGCCCCCATAGTCGAACCAAGCCTCCTAGCCGGGTCCTTAACGAGCAACTGCGAAATAAGGTCCTTAGCCGAATTCGGTATACTCGGCTCTTTCGGAAACTCGAGAGCTCGAGCCACAATGTTAGCTAGGGTTAGCTCATTGTCTACTCCTTTAAAAGGAGTTACTCCGTAAAACAACTCGAATATAAACACACCTAATGTCCACCAATCGACCGCGCTTCCGTGGCCTTCACCGGAGACAATCTCCGGTGCTAAATACTCGTGGGTCCCGACAAATGACATGGACCGTACATCGACTGGCTCGGCAACGAACTCGGGTCCGGTCCATCGGCCGGGTTTCTTCTTTCGACGGCGGTTAGGGTGGAAACATGATACTGAAGGAACCATGCAGTTGGGAAGTATGCATGATGAGGAAGTGAATTGGTTTGGTTTATGATTCAAACCGTATTGGAATCTTGGATCTGTTGATTTGTTTGATTCTGTGATGATCTGTGGCGTCGGTGTTGATTCAACGTCACATTTTAACGAGAGATCGAAATCTGTTAGCATTATGTGACCATCTGATCGAACAAGGACGTTTTCAGGCTTAAGATCACGGTAGACAATGCCCATCATGTGTACGTATTCTAGAGCTGCTATCACCTCTGATGCATAAAATCTGCAGAATCAAACCATAAGTTAGAAATATGGAGATAAGGGTCCACTGGTCAATCTGGCTTTTGAATTTTCTATTCATCATAACCATCACGAGTAGAAAAAATAACATTTTCATGGGTCATATGGTTGACAAAACTAAAGCTTACAAGCTTATAAAACGACATGCGGAGTATATGCTTGCAGGTGGCATTTTATAAAAAGTGATAATGTTATCTCATGACATAATAGACTCATAATGCTTCATTTGATTAATATAAGTTGGGGTTGAAATGATTATTCCAATACTTTTAAATGATTATATGTAAATCATGAATCGATTTTATCTTTCTTAGGAAGGTTCTGATAGTAGATGAATTCTTTCTTTGAATCTATGTAAGCTAGAAACGTACAAAAAGGCTAAAATACGGGTAAAATTCGGGATTATGTGAACCAGAGCACACCTGATAACAGCCCTCCGCAGTTTTCAAACAAAAATAACTGTAGAACTGATACGAGCCAGGGCGCTTTAAAATTCATGTGGCTATCCTATGGATATTATACAGTACGCTACGGTCCACCGTACACAACTTCGGGTAACCCAATAGTATAAGAAAGGGAGCGAGTAATAGGGTCCCACCGCACTCTCATTCCAGTATGCTACCATCATTAATTCATAATCACTTCATTATGTTAATAAATCACGCTAATCCAGTAATCCTCGTCTAATTCGCCAGATCCATGTGTATTTTAGATCACAAAATCGTAAAAACATTGTAAGTTTTTAGAAGAAACTTTCAACGAAATTTGTAATGGTATCTTTTTTTTTACCAAAAAAAACGCATTCTATTCCCGTGCCACCAGACGACGAACAAATTTCAAAAACAACTTCCCTGATTTATCAATATACGAGCTCCAATATTGTTGATAGCTACAAATGCAAGGAAGGTGCGCAGGGAGAGTAAATGTACGCACCTAACAGCAGATTCTTCAAACCGTTTAAACGGCTGGCGTTGTCGGAGAACGTGAAGGTCACCGCCGGGACAGAACTCCGTCAGCAAACACGACCACTTCGGAGAGTCAATTGACGCATAAAGCGTTGGAAGAAACGGATGTTCGCCGAGCATCTCGAGAATTTCCTTTTCTGTTTTCGCTCTTCCTTGTTTATTCCGAGCCAAAAGCTCTTTACTATCCATCACCTTCGCAGCGAAGTACACGCCATCGCCTGATTTCAGATCAGCAAGGAAAACAGAACCGATGTCACCGGAACCGAGTCGTCGGATGAATCGAACGTCAGAGAACGAAATTGAAGGCGAAGAAGACGACGATCGGAAACGACGGATTGCGTTCCAGTGAGAGCCACCGGCGGTGACGGAGGTCGGAGGTTTAAGGGATGTGAAGGAGGAGGAGGTTGTCCATGTAGTTTCGGAAGAGGAGCTGATGGAGCGAGGTATTGTAGTATCGGTGGCAGTGGTGGAGTTGAAGCTTAAGGATTGAAGATCGTCGGCTACTTCGTCGGGATCCATTGTAATGGCTGAATTAGAGTTTTGGGAGAACTCTGGAGCGAGTGAGAGGTGGAAGTTGTATTGTGATGTGGTAATGTTTTTGAAGGCCAAGAGGGAGACTCGGGAAGTGTGCAAATTGGGCCTGGTAAATGGGCTTTTGCTCATGTGGCGGGGCCCAATTACATCAATAAAGGGCCTCGAATTTCCCGCAAGAAAAAGCGGAGGAGATTTATATTTGGATTATTTGTGCGTATGAAAAATCCGGTCAACCAGTCAAAATCAAATTTTCAAAAATATAAGGTAAAAATATTTATATAAAAAAAACGTACCAAATAAATATTTTAACGGTTCAAGATCAAATTACTCTCATACCATGTAGCGAAATAGAAAACTGAAAGCCTATATTATTTCCATGACTTGAATCGTTTAAATGCAAGCGAATACAATCATACTACATCTTGAAGATAAAGAACGAAATAAACATAAATAAATAATATATAAATGGATATAAATTTATCTCATAAATAAATAACATATTACGGTATACCATCGTTCTACAAAATTATATAGTTCGACTTCAAGCGATCACTCTCTGAAGAGCTTTACAATCTTTAAAAACCCTATATACGATGAAATACAACTGATCGTCACACTTATTTAGATAAACCCAAAATCCCGTAAACTTCCTCCGCGTAACATTATGACTTATGTTGAAGATAATAAGGTCCCACATCAAAAGATGGGGACACTCCAAGCCTAGTATATAAGGTTGGTGGGTTACTCCTCCTATTGCCAATTGGTTTTAGGATGAAACCTCACCGGGTTTATGTGCGGGACTTAGGCCTAATGAGCATGTGCGCTTGTATGCACACGACCTCGCTTTATCGATCTGTTTGTATCGAACTCTGACAACTTACGAACCAAACACATAACCCCAAACTTATGTTTTTCTTCATTTCCCAAATTCACCCATCCTCATACCTAAACGACACTAAACACATAATTGTTACTTGCCCCCCATTTGAAGGGCAAAACCTAAAAAAGAATACACAATATAGGGACATGTTACATGCCATTTGGTAAGTGCCAACCCTTAAATCAAGTTAACAAGTCAAATCCTATCCCCTAATTTACAAAGAGTATCAATTTGGACTTGTCTTCTTGTGTTCCCCTACCACCTCTCATCCACCACCAAACTCCCTAGCTAGTCAATCAACACCCACCAATTCAGATAACGTATACAACAGAAAACACTACTTTTAATACTAACTGCCGTTGGGAGACGACTAATTTTACATTTAGGGACACTTGGCAATGCCTTATTGGTGTGATTATGTCAATGCTTTTTTAATTAAAATATTATGAGACACTAATTGGTCATTATCACACATTACGAGACCACACACTATGAAAATATGAAAGGTGCATGACTTGTCATTAGAATTGAATATAAAATGAATAACCAATAATCAGTTGGTCTAGTGGAACGTGGTGCAGGACTTTTTAAATAGTTGGTAGCATATATGGAAAAACTGATATTGATTGACCTACGTACATTCATAAACATACACATATATCATTAAATAAGATTTCTCGTTTCATAACCTACATAAAACCAGAAAACATGTTTTATGAATCATTCGTTTCAACAACGTATCAAACATCGATTACAAATCCTACATCCACACCTAACGAGTTGGTTTTTGTGTTTCATCCCGAAATATGTTGAAACTTAACACTTACCAACGGAGAAAAAGTAGTTAAATCTACCGCTAAAAAGCCTAAAATGACTGAACCTAAAAGAATGCGAAGTTTTCAATTTGGATTACTTCAAGAGATGTAACTTGTAAGTAAAGGTAAACATATGAATCATTGGGCCTGTCGGTCCAGTATAGGCCCATTAAAGAGGCCCAACTTTTAGCCCGTGAATATTGATTAGCAGAGCCCATATTAGTGTTTCCGGTAATTCTGCTGCATATGTTGGCCTAGATCTGAGAAGGACTATTTGTAGTCGTACATTTTTGCTTTTATTGTTTCTTTATTGTTTAGTAAAGCATATTAATCATTTTTACCCGAAAAGGTCCCTCCACATTAATTCACCTAATAAGGTTTCCGTATTTAAGATATATTAACAAAACAGAAATTAAGATTTCGAAAACGAAAAAGCTAAATGGACGAGGTTTGTTTTACTAACCTAAAAAACAAACACATTCCGATGGCATTCAACAAGTAAAAAAAACAAAGAATTTGAACGGCAGCGCCTTCCGAAGGTGCTCAAATCTTCAATAAAAAAAAAAAGTAAAAGTAGCAAGACGCTCAAATCTTTAATAAATAAAAAGGGCAAAAATAAGAAAAAACCCTGTTTTTTTTTTTTTTTTCTTCTTATTTTTGCCCTTTTTATTTATTTTAAGATTTGGGGACCGTCGCAAAGCGTTCAAATAAATTTGAGCGCCACCGCAAAGCGTTCATATTCAGTACCAAGTAAATTTAAAATTATGTATATAACACGCCCATTTTGAAAATCATATCGATCCGAAACATGATGATAGAGAAGGGACAAAATAGTACACATGATTTCTACCCAAAAGAATAAAGTAGTCCACGAAATACGAAAAATATTGTATACAATAAGGAAATTGTAGTATACGTATTTCAAATTATAATCATTTACTCATAGTACAATAATGTATAAAATTTCATACAAATTGGAAATATGATCAATTGAAAATTTGAAGTGTAAGGTAATAATAAGGATTCATACAACACATGTTAAAAACATAATATAATGTATTCATCATTGTTTAAAAGAGGAAGTATATCCACAATAATTTTGACCTTTTAAGTTATTAAATGTTTTTTATAGTAAATTTGATGAGATTTTAAAATTTAATGTAATGCAATATTATATTTTAGAGACTAAAATTTATATATACATAAATAAAAATAAACAAAATGATGAGACTTCATCACAAATTCGAATGATGCGAAATATATTTACTGGTTTGAATAATAATATTAAAAGCACAAGGTAAAACATCACTTATATTAAAAGATCACTATCACGGCATCAGTAGGTGGTAATTTACTTGATAAAATACAAATGTATTATCGTTGTATTATTACAACCGTGTGCGAAACACGCGGCCTAGACCTAGTATTTCTTGTAAAATAAGTCACTAGATTACAATTAAAATTTTTTAATGAGGTAATTATATATATAATATTAAAAAAACTACATGTGTTTTTATAGATAAAATAAAATTTATGAAACACAATCTAATTTAGCATTGTTATAAAGGGTGAAGGAGAGTGGGTAGAAGTTGTGATGACTGATGATGATGAACAATTCAGTTGTCGAGAGAGTGTAGTTGTAAAAGAAGTCATGATTCTTGTGAGAGAAAAAGAAAATGGCAATTGTGGGCCACCCCCTATTACTTACAGTCACAGACATGCCGGGAACCCCAAATCCAAACCCTCCATTTCTCTCTCCTCTCTCACAACACTACACCACAGTCGGTGTAAATCTGCACCCAATTTCTCAGCTTCAGTCCCGCCTCTTTCCACCTCCATTTCAGCATCTTTCAGAGGACTAAAGCAACCTCCTTACCGTGTTCCTTCTCGTGATTCTCCGTTTCAACTATTTCTCTCTCTTCGGAGCCCTAGAGCTCACAGGGATTATCATTCACTTTTCCTCCTGTCTATCTTAATTGAGAGGAAATATCAAAACCCTAGCTCCTCTGCCTCTTCTTCTCCCTTCGCTTTTACGCGGTTTGTTGCAGGATTCGTCGTTCTTGTCTTGTCTCTATTACCCGGTAAGCTTGTTTGTAAATTGTGGTTCGTACTTTTTGTTTTGAATTTGCTAAAGTGAGGTTCAATTGGTTGATGTTTGAGCTAGCCGTGTGTTGGAAAACGACTGTTGGTTTAATTTGATGTGGTTAGAGGTTTCGAATTTCGCTATCTGTGAAATTAATAATTTTGAATTTGCCATGCGATTTTCTTCTTTCTTTGATTTTGAAAGGTTCATGTCATTCTCTTTCCTTTATAATTTTCAACAAAATGATGCATGTAAAACCGGGATTAGTTATTAATTTGGATTATTGAGTACTATATGATATTCATAAGAAATTAGATCCTTAATTTTACTATTTTGTTGGCTTTAATGACCAAGTTATTGTGCATGCTTTAAGTATTTGTTCTATGTCCCAACTAATAGTGGATTTTTCTGTACTGAATTTCGGTGGGGTTATCAGTTGCACGACACTTGTATATTTGTCTCATCAAATTATACTCTTGATCTGAACAATATCGTTGAGCTCTGTAAGTTTATTTTATATTATGTGTACTCGCAGGCTTGGATGCTTGAATCATCTATTGTGGAAGAAACATAAGATCATCAATTATTTTGAATTTCATTATGATTGAAGAGAAATTGCGGTCACCAGCGGTTTATCTGCTGATCCTTAATCTTCTGTATCTTCAAAGTCTTTCGTCTGAGATGGGTTAGTCTTGCCTGCATTCTAGATATTGCTGTCAACAGTTTTGTGGCAACTCACTAAAAATGGAAGGACAGTATGGCGTTTGTGAAATTGTAGAGGTTGGAGAAGGATTAGATACTCAGTCACAGTTGAGTGATAAGAGATTGTCTAAACAGAAACATGTTTATTCTGTGGGAGATGATATAAACAGGCTTTTTCAAGCTATTGAGATAAGATCTTCTATTAGAGAAGATACCTTATGGAAGAATCGTATGAAAAGGCCGATGAGGGCCAGTACCTCTCAAGCCACAGGGATTGGTATTTCAGACTCATCAAATTTGAAGCAGGCATTGCGGGGATTATGCATCTCACAGGCATCAGAAATGGCTGCCATGAAAAGGAGATCTTTAAAACCAGCAGGCTTAGCTGGGGTTTCGGATGCAGGAACTATGAAACGTGTGTACAGGGCTGTGGTTACTGAGGCCAATGAATCTGGCCAGCCTTTGGACAAAGGCAAAGGAAATGTGGTCGAAATTTCTCTTCCAAATAAAGTTGCGCCTGGTCTTCCTAGTAAGGTTGTGCCTCTTCCATCAAACACTGGTAGAGAACCTTTAAATGCGGAAACTGAGCAGAAAGGAAAGCAGAAAATAATAAGGCAAATAAAGGGTGTTGATGGTCTTGCAAAGGAACTAATAGGAAATGATGTTGTTCCCGATCAAGCTGATGCATTGATCAAATCAACCAAGCAGGAAAAGCGTCCGCAAGAGAAGGCAAAAGTACGTGAAGATCTAAGCTTAGAACAGAAAGATGAGATGTGTGCAGCACCATGTTCGTCTAGCTCTAGTGTTGGTGATCAGATGAAGAAGTCACCAAGTAGCAGCCCACGCCTAATCAAGCTAGCTGTGTTAAACAAAAACGTTCTCATGCGGAAGGAGAAGGTTAAGTCCGCTTTGGCTTCTTCATCTTCTTCCAGCCCATCCGTGGGAAATATGGATGGTAAGTCATGTTATAGTTCTGGTGGCGAGTCGGTCTGGCAGGCTAGCGCCAACGATTGTGGGAAAACACCTGTTGAAAGTTCTTCATCTTCTTACAGAGTTGAAAACGCAACCTCTGAGGTCAGTTCTGGAGTGGTTGACTCTGCTGCAAGTGAAGTAGCTGGTTCAAAAGCCACTGATTTAAATTTACCTGGTCATAATGTTGCAAAATCTGATGGGAAATTGAGATCCAAGGAGAAGGGAGAGATATCCCAAAGCTCAAAAAGTAGCATCGGTGAATTTAGCAGCAGTACTACTAGTATCAGTGGAGATAGTAGTCTTAGTGGGTCCAGTCGCTCTGGCAACAGGCCTCACATGTCGAAGGATTTGAGATGGGAGGCTATTAGCCAATTGCTCGTTCACCATCAAAACCTAAGTTTGAAGCATTTTAAGCTGCTACGGAGGCTGGGATCTGGAGACATTGGTACTGTATATCTCGCACAGCTGTTAGGTACAAGTTGCCTATTTGCTTTGAAAGTCATGGACAATGAATTTTTGGCGCGGAGGAAAAAATTGTCTAGGGCTCAAACTGAAAGAGAGATTTTGCAGATCTTGGATCATCCTTTCCTTCCTACTTTGTATTCTCATTTCTCTACAGATAAACTTTCATGCTTGGTTATGGAGTTTTGTCCTGGTGGAGATCTTCATGTTGTTCGGCAGAAACAGTCAACAAGGACCTTCTCTGAGCAAGCAGCACGGTAAGCATACACTCAAGTTGTTCCTAATCATTTACAAGTCTTGCCTCTACCTTTAGATGGATGTTCATTGTGGTCTGCAACCTTTAGGTTGATAACGTTACTTGCTTTTGTCCTGATTATGAATGCATCTTTTCCTAGCAATGATGGAATGATGCTGTTTCAGTTTTGTTACTGCTATTTTTTTTTGTCACAAAGTAGATTTAGCCTCACACCTTTACGACTTGATTAGGAAAATCATTCTCCCTATTTTTATACAGTAAAACTGAATGAACGTTATAATTATTTATTGAAAGTATTAAATAACTTAATTATTAGGATCATATTGTGTAAAAATATAGCAATATCAAGTGTGGCATAGAATTGTATAGAGTAAGTTTTCTCATTTATGCTGTTTTGTGCTCAGGTTTTATGTAGCTGAAGTTCTCTTGGCATTGGAATACCTTCACATGCTAGGAGTTGTATACCGAGATTTGAAACCAGAAAATATTCTAGTTCGAGAAGATGGTCACATCATGCTCTCTGATTTTGACTTGTCACTTAAATGTGCCGTCAAGCCAACAGTGCTCAGATCCACTTCACCCAACCTAGATCCTCGAAAGAAGAATACATGCACGGAATCTAGCTGCATTGATCCATTCTGTCTCCAGCCATCCTGGCAAGGCTCATGTTTCACCCCAAGGCTTCTAACTGCAGCCTCCAAAACCCGGAAGCTGAAAGCCGATGACGTTTCCACGCTCCCTTCTTTTCCTCAGCTTGTAGTGGAGCCAACTGACGCTCGGTCTAATTCCTTTGTTGGGACCCATGAATACTTGGCTCCTGAAATTATCAAAGGAGATGGACATGGGAGTGCTGTTGACTGGTGGACACTCGGAATATTCTTGTACGAGCTGTTATACGGGAAAACCCCGTTTAGGGGTTTGAATAACGAGGAGACAGTGGCCAATGTAATGTCAAAGCCGCTCAAATTCCCGGACAGCCCTATTGTCAGCTTCTATGCAAGAGATTTAATCAGAGGTTTACTTATAAAGGAGCCCGAGAATCGACTAGGGTTTGTGAAAGGTGCTGCTGAAATCAAGCATCATCATTTTTTTGAGGGCTTAAACTGGGCGCTGATAAGGTGTGCAGTCCCTCCTGAGCGCCCCAAGTGTTGTAATCTTGGTCCGGACAAGCCTACGAAAACCAACAAGAAAGGGAATGAAGGGAATGACAGTTCACTTGAATGCGAAAGTAGTGATCACGTTGAGTTTGCTCTTTTCTAGCAATGTAAGATCTCTTCCACATCAGTCTTTTTCCGATATACCGAGGTACTGATTCCTCACCCTTTGTTGAGTCAAATGCATAGCTTATGATGTTAAAATGTACAATATCAGCTAGAACTTTACTAGATAAATGGAAACTACGTCTTGATCATAAAGAAAAGCTCTGTTATGATCAATCCAATAGTTTTCTCCCACGGAGGTACTATGAAGAGGCCAAACAAGGTAACTTTGTATGATTTTATCATCCAACTTTGCAGGTTGGCCCCAAGGGTGTTACTTTTAACCATTATATATGGGAGAAAGG
The DNA here is from genome assembly GCA_033239045.1 of Fagopyrum esculentum. Classification (NCBI taxonomy): domain Eukaryota; kingdom Viridiplantae; phylum Streptophyta; class Magnoliopsida; order Caryophyllales; family Polygonaceae; genus Fagopyrum; species Fagopyrum esculentum. The sequence continues at coordinate 4,953,041 of BSUD01000007.1, read as the reverse complement.
TAAAGCTAATTGAGAATATTGTTGAGGATGTGCAATGACAGTACATAGTTTTAGTGAAAATTGGGGCAAAAGGTATAGGCAATTAGCCAAAAAGGAATGAGAGGTGAAGGGGATGATTTATGTCCCCATATTCTCTCTTTTGTACCTTTCTTGACTTTTGGCTTGTGCAATGATTCTTGTTGGTTGCACTGTTCCTAAAGGGAGAGAAAGATCGAGGGAAAAGTGTGTTTAAAAACTTTACATAATTCTTGTTGGCTTCCATGCCAATTGACACTATTGAGGCCCTTTTGGCAACTTGTTGAAATAAAGATATTCAAAGCTAGTGATATATGAACTATCAAGTGCTCTTATAGGACCTCTAGTAAGTTTATGTTCGGTTGTTTAGAATCTGAGTTGAACACAACTTTATAAATCAGAGTAAGATCATGCACATAAGTTTAGTGAGGTTTTTAAAGTTTTTATTTAAAATCAATTGGTTCAATTAATAATAAGAGAAGTAGTTCAGATTTTGGGTTCAACGGGTCTGTTTGGTAGGTAGGACGAGGTTATTGTACATGAAGATATATTATTAAAACCAATCCAAAGAAGATGTAGGGGTAAAAATGGGATAAATTGTTATCATATCCCATTCATCCAAATAATCCATCGGCAAAGAGATTAAAATTTTAAAGATTTTCATCCATTTGTGATCCCCTCAATTCAAATAATCTTCATCCAAAATAAACCGTGTACCAAATACCATAAGCATTCCATCAAAGTTGAGATATTTTTGCTCACTTGGGGATGGTGATGATGGGGGTATTCGTCCCACTTTCCGATTTGAAATTAAATCTGCTGAGGAACCTTATTGGAGTTGCATAAATAAATAACTTGTATTTATATTAATTTTTTATTGTATATATAAGTTTAATAAAAAAAATTAATTCATAAATTGTGTTTGAATTCCAATTTTGATGATGATTACCAAAACATCAAACACAACATTTAAATTCATATATTACACAAACTAATTGTATTAGATAAACTCGTACAATCGTGAATTAAAATAGTATTAGTAAAGTAGTAATTATTTTAGTATTAGTAAAGTAGTAATTATTTTAGTAACATTTAGTTTATGATATTCAACTTGAAGATAAATCGTTAATGTTATTTTTAGTAATGTTGAAAATGTTTTTTTTCCTACCATTTGTAGTATCTACTATACTTGTTTAAATTCAAATGTAGTGTTTCTTTTATGAGACTAATTTTAAAAAAATTAGTTGATATTATACACATCATAAATTTTTTAGAATTTTCTTTTGGTGTCATAACATCTTTTCCTCTTGATATTAATAAATTTTTTAAAATTTCTCTTGCTACCTTCAAACTTTAGAATTTTTTCGAAAAAGCTAAATGCACGAGGTTTGTTTTACTAGCGTAAAAAACAAACGCATTCCGATGGCGCTCAACAAGTAAAAAAAAAACAAAGAATTTGGGTGCCAGCGCCTTCCGAAAGCGCTCAAATCTTTAATAAAAAAAATGGCAAAAGTAGGAAGACGCTCAAATCTTTAATAAAAAAAAAGGCAAAAATAAGAAAAAACAGGGTTTTGAGCGCCAACGCCATGCGCCGGCGCTCAAAACCCTTTTTTTTCTTATTTTTGCCATTTTTTATTTATTTTAAGATTTGAGCGCCGTCGCAAAGCGCTCAGATCTATTTGAGCGCCACCGCAAAGCGTTCATATTCGGTACCATGTAAATTTAAACTTGTGTATATAACACGCCCCAAGGTTAGTAAACTATATGCACTTTTGTGTTTTATGATAACAAACGTGTTCACATCGTAAACTTTAAATCACGATGATTAAATGGATTACACACTACATGTTGTACTTTTCTGTATGTATTAGTCCTCAAATACATGTTTTGGTGTGAAATCTAAATCCTAAGCCGTAAATTTAAAATTCTACACAAAGGATGTTGTACTTTTTGTATGTCTTAATCTCTCAAATACATATTTTCGTGTGAAATCTAAATTCTAAGCCGTAAACTTAAATTCTACACAAAGGAAGTACTTATTCAAAAATCAAACTGTCAGTTATTGGCGAGAATGAGTGTTTATTCAATACTTCTTCCGATAAAAAAACATAACTTTCTAAATATTGACACAATTATTTAAAAGAATATTTATTAACCTTAATTTTATATAAAAAAATTCTCAATTATACCACTTTATTATTAAATGTTCACCATCTTTTTTCCGACCAATAAGTAACCATTTTATCATTAACATATTTATTAAAAACAACGGTGTGGAAGTTCAATCAAAGTTCACATTAAATTTACATGATAAAAATTTTTATTTAATTCAATCACACTCATATACTGCACACCATATACTAGGTAATTTATTGTCCAAATCTTTAATAATGCGGTGCTTCAAAAACTTTTATTTTAGAATAGAGAAGTTAAGAGGAGACATCAGCCCGACATTTAAAGTAGTAGGATAGAGGAGACATCAGTCAGACTTTTCTTGAACATTAAATCCTCCTGGATTATGTCACAACCTGACACAATAGGAGAATTCAATTTTCAAAACAAATTTTAAATTTGAAACTCTCAATGCCAACATGATTGACATGTTTCGGGACTGTTTTGTAAAATAACTTTTTGGGTAGGCTAATAGTTTTGGATAACATAAGTTTTTAAAAAAAAAATACTTTTGAATAGATTTGGGTAATAGTCCGGTTCAAACAAGTTGTGGTGTCACAATACCTTACGGCTTACGGTTTACCTTCTTCATAGGCTTCAGTGTAAACGTTTCTTGCCACATTTGCCATGATCATCTTAACATAACAAACTTTCTTTAGTTAACTCTAGTAGAGGATCTTATCTTCGAGTTCGAGACCGGTATCATAGAGCTCAAACACAAGCACTTTAGGTTTGTTAAGATCATATGGCTAACACTCAGGGTCAATGATGTGTGAAAGTAGGACCGTTCAATGAGTTTCGGAGTCCTGTGTCGACTTTTTTTATTATAATTTTAAAATTATATTTTATTAGGAGAAAACCGAATATATATATATATATATATATATATATATATATATATATATATATATATATATATATATCACGAGGATCCTGTAATGTTGGGCCTAATGACACCTGATTGTACGGGCTTATATGAAAGGGAAGACGCATGATTTTCCCAGAGAGTCATGGTTACCAAGGAATCTTTCGATGTTTAGGTGAGCCTTAACTGTCTACGTCTGATAGAAGACTTGCAACACAATCAACTTTTTTACAAGGCAAAAGCTAGTGGCTGTCACAAACAATCACCATCTGTGAAACCCTTCATCTTCAAAAGCGCAGAGAGTGTAGGCTTAGGTGAATCCAGTATATTAAGTTATAGGACCATTTCTTTTCTTTCACAAGTAGGTAGTTTGGTGATCATATCACTGAAGAATACTCTATTCATGCCTTAAAACCCAATCCTCAACCTATAATTACCTCTACTACTAAATTCTAAGAGCCATTGGTTGATCTCAATGGCAGCTCAGCAACAGATACCAAATTCGGGGATGATCGCGAGTCAAAGTGGAATCTGTGTCAAGGATGAGGAGCTGTACAGGTCTGTGTTGTCTAATTTTCAAGCAAAGGAGGAAGAGATTGAGAGGAGGAAAGTTATGATGAAGGAGAAGGTCACTGCTCAGCTCGGACGCTTTCACGACGAGACTAAACGCCTTGCGGAAATCAGAGAGGTACTCAAGTTTCTTAGAAAGATTGGTTTTATCTTACAAGTTTGATGGAAGATAGTTGTTTTTTTTGTAGGAGGTTGATGCACTGCAAGATCCAATGAGGAAGGAGGTTGCATTACTGAGGAAAAGGATTGACACTGTGAATAAAGAGCTAAGGCCTCTTGGATTCAACTGTCAAAAGAAGGTAATGTAACTGTTAAACATTATCATAAGCTTGTAATTTTCCTAATTATGAATGACAAACAGGAGAGGGAGTATAAAGAAGCACTTGCAGACTTTGATGAGAAAAGCAGGGAAAAGGCACAATTAGTTGCAAAACTCTTGGAGGTAAGATTAGTAATAAACTTCACCATAATGTTCATCCGGACCTGGACCGACCTAGACCGGAAAACCCGACTTGGACCGATTATTCTGGTTTGGTTCAGTCAACCGGAAAAAAGCCCAACCCAAACAAAATAGCATTTGAACCAACCGGTTTAAGACCATACCTGAATAACGGGTCCACAGCCAGACAAATGATGGGTTTTCAGTCCAGGTCCGGTCCTGGATCGGTGAAGTTCTGTTCTTCTGAACATTAATATGAAATCAATCCACAGTTTGTTGCTGAAAGCGAGAAGCTGAGGTTAAAGAAGCTGGAAGAGCTAAGCAAGAACATTGAAACAGTGATTTTAGGGGAAATTTAACAGTTTATAAGTGTCATATTATATTTTCTCTCCTTTTACCGGCGTGATTATTTTGAGGTTTGTTTCATTTTATTTTCTTATGAATTGTATAAAGACATACTTCAGAGGATTTGGAACTGTAATAAGTCAAATGTAGCACAAAAATGTAATAACAGGATGTTCATATTAATGCATTAACAATCTAGCCAGTATGATGTATCGTCTACGAGCAACAACTCCCTTCATAACAAGGCTGTAAAAACATGCTTACCTGACGCATGAATTTTCGTCGGCATTGAGGTCACTCGTTAACTCTAGCTCAAAAGAACTCTTCTTCATCCACGGTTGGTTTGGTGATGGGAATCGACCATCTTCCTAGATGTGCAGTGTAGTTGAAGCACCGGACAACTCCATCACCTGCAGGCCCGTCTGGTAAGTCGATCACAGTAATGCTACCTTGATCGACATGGAAAGACCCTAACCAGTTGCCTGTCAGTTTCAGGCAGTGGGTGATCAGTGCCACGTGGGCGGCAGCATGGCCCACTACTACAACAGTTTTTGGCTCTGAGGTGGCGTCGCTAGATAGCTTGTCTAGTAGAGATTCCCATGCCTTTCCCGTTTGGTCCCAGAGAGTAACTACAGCTTCATCTTCAAGGCCATGAAGAGAAGTCTGTTGAAGGGTGGAAATCCATCAGGATAAGTGAGAATAACTAGAGAAACAAATTCAATTGTTCACATATGAATTTCGTATTTTGCATACTCGCCTTATTGCATTGCTGAAGTATGTTTTCGACGGCAAGTTCCTTAAGTTCCACCGTATCCACATAACGGGGCACACAATCTGCACCGAGACAATCTGCAGCTTCTTGGACCTAGCAAACGAAGGAAAATGCCGCGTTTGACAACAGAGATTCTGAGCACAAAGACTTAATAAGAACAAAAGAAAATTTACAGTGGAAAAATATAAGAATTGTATACTCTTGATATTGCTGCTGTTGTATCCTTGGAGGCCTTTCCGGGACTGGTAATAATTGTGTCAATTTTTAAATCAAGAAGTAACTCAGCAGTTTTCTGTGCCTGCATTTTTAAGACAGTAATTAGGTCATTGAATGAAATATTCAAGTATGTTGTTACCAATGAAGCTATAAATTGTGCCTTGCCTGAATTTCACCAAGTACGTTCAATGGCTGTTCATATAAACTTGGTATTCCAGCCTGAGATATTGTAGCAAATTGTAAGGTCTAATCTCCTGTATGAGTTTGCAGTAAAGTTTATGACAGCAAAAAAAAAACAAAAGAACCTATAGTGTAAGATCCTAATGGCATTTCATAAACAAGGTTATATTCAAATGTAAATAACTTGACCAATCACAACCAGAATGCTGCAGCAATGACACGAAGACAAGCATAAAACATAGGAACATAGGATGAGAAACGTATCAAGCAACCACTACTACCAAACTAGAGAATTAGTTTTGCTTACTATATAAGAATGCAGGCTGCCAGGCTTCATGTGTAGAGCTCTACTTAAAAATAGAGGTAAAAAAGGAAAGTATAAAGGAGAATCATAGGATGATATCTAGCACACCTCGGTATCACTCAGTAAAGATCCCTGGCAAACAAGGATGATTTGCTGACTAGCTTTCCTTCCTGCAGAACTTCCACCAGCTATTGGGGAATTTGGAGTCTGCAAAGTCAGTAATTTATAGCATAAGTTCATGAGTGAAAATTTGAAACTTCCAAGCATTGAAGATCCAAGGCGGATTTCCTCCTTTCTGATTTGTCTGAAAAGAAGTAAGCAGCATGTCTAAGTTGCAATTTTGTAATATGACAATGGACAAGTGAACATCCAACCAAGCACATTCCAAACTGAAAATGTCGCTCAACATAAACAAACTGTTATCCTCAACTGTGCATTGCTTGGGAATGCTCAAGTAAGGAAATATTAATAATGAGAGCATAAAAACATAGCTAGGAAGTTCTTAATTGCAAGACAAATAGCTATCCCTTGTCGAAACATTGCACACAGCATTGAGATGATTCCCTACCACCAAGCATAAATATTAAAATTACAAAATGATAGAATTCTATACCTACATTTTCACAAATAAATTGTCCAATGTTTAGATCCTTATATAGACTCATTCCCAAACGAAATTCCTTTGTTCTATTCAACAGCATACAATGGAGAAGTATCTAGACTAGATTACTGTAACAAACAGCATTACATTTTATTCACAAACAAAAAAAAACTAGTGGATATCATCAGTTTGCTGTATGTTACCTGATTTAAACGATTAAGGCATATATGTGGAGATCCACCATTAGGACTTGGGGTGAAATCCAAAACACTCACACCACAGTTGCTTTGAAGTAGTCTTCTGAAATAATCAGTTCCCAAGCCTGAACAGCAATAACAAGCATCAAATAGGATTGAAGATCAAAATCACTACAACTCAAGCATAATATCATTGAGGATTAAGAGATGTACCGATTGCAGATGCAATGAGGGCCTGGTTCACAGCATTATGAGCAACAACAAGCACAGACTTGCTGTCATGAGCTAAGATCCTATCCCAACAGTTTCTTGCACGATCCCAGAGCTCCCTAACCGGATAATGACCATCTATCAAGAAGTTTGGAGCATCTGTCTGCCATTGATGATATGAATTACCAAACTTCTCTTTTCCCTCATGTTTTAGAAGCCCCTACAGCCATCTATCAAGCGAATCAACTACTAATTAATATACTATGTGCTTATGATGATATGTTCCAAATTGGAAACGCAAGACATTACTTGAAATGAATATAGATCAATCTCCCTCAGGTCATAATCTGTGAGTATTGATTCCTTCCGACTGTTCCATATTATGTCAGCCGTTCGCTTCGATCGATTAAGTGGACTATAGCAAATATAATTTCTCAATCACGCATATGAAATTGGATAAGAATATAATGAATTTAGATTGAAAAAAACACGAAAGTAACCTAGAGAAGCAGATATCAAAGAGATCATCAGTCAGCATTTGTCTCGAAGTCTCGGCTTGCGCCTCCCCCTTGGAAGTGAGGACTGAGAAATTGGAGCTGCCTTGGATTCGCCCCTCGGCATTCCACGTGCTCTGACCGTGCCTTACCAGTACCACTCTCTTCGCCGTCTTTATTGTCGGAAAAGGGCCTGAATACGCAAGATCCAGTTCCACTCCACCATTTCTCTCATCGACCTTAACCGCCGCCGACAGCAACGGTTTCTGCTTCTCTCCCAATGCCAAAGACGCCGGAAATTGGAGGAATTTAAGGCTTAATCTCGACTCGGAAGGGAAGGAGAAACGCGTGGACGGATTGGTGGGCACTGGAAGCAAGCTATTGGAAACGGAAAACATTTGGGAGAATTTTTTCGAGTGGAATTGTTTTCGGCTGTGATTGTGTTTTCAGTGTTTTTTCTTTGGCTTCGCGCGAGACGGGAAAAAAATCTGATGTGTCATGTGTGGTTACCGTTGTTTTTTTTTCCCCTTGATTTTAATAATTTTAGAATAAAAAATAATTATTTACTTAAAATTAAATTATATTCCTCAAAATTTTCAATGCTACATTTAGTGTAAATATATATTATTATTGTTAGAAAATAATTAATATTATTTCTCATTAACAAAAATGTTTTTAAATGATTTTATAAATCAATGATCCGATCTGCAATAATATATGATATGTAATACAACTTGTTTGAATTCAAATCTATTTGTATTGTTTTATTATATTCATCCTTTTTTGAGAAGATTACAAAAAAAATATAGGGTATTATGGGCACGATTCAAGATTTCGTTAATGCACAACGTATACGGAATCCGTGACCGCCACGGTCACAGGTTCCGTAACCGTAAAAAAAAAAATTAAAAAAATCCTGACATCACGGTTACGGGTTACGTAACCGTGATGGTGTTAGAATTTTTTTATTTTTTTCCGGGTATAATTCATGTAGAAAATCATCACGGATCTGAAACCCGTAATCATGACAGTTACGGATCCGTAACCGTGACCTTATGACGGTTACGAGATCCGAAAACGTCGTGCATTTATGAAATCTTGAACTGTGCGTTTACGACTTCCGAAAATATATCTATAAATCCCTTTTTATCAAGTACATCCTCTTTTTTATTAGAACTTTTATAATTTAGGACCCATAAAACTCTACCAAAAATCTATATAAAAAGCATAAATTAATAAAAGAAAACTCGTTTTAACAAACGGGTCTAGTTCCCCTAGGTGAAGTTCAAAAAATCCTATAGAAAAAATCAAACTCATTAAAAGGTAATTGTAAATAAAAAGATTTGAAAAGAGATGATAAATTTAATCTCACCGTTAGATCTTCATTTAATTCATTTAATGGTTGAGATTCATTCAATTCTAGGTGAAGTTTTTTTAAAAAATTTCACCGTAACTAGACCCGATATTAGACGTACTATAAAAGTGCAATTTGTCATACTATGGAGTGATTAAAAACAAATATGAAAGAAAAAAGGAGTCAAGATGTAGACTTTTTAATTGGCAAGTTGGTTAATCGAGTAACATGATCGTCACTCGGACATTAATTTAATATTTTAAAAATAATTTGTTTTATTAATAATAATTATGGGGCAAAACATCAGGCTTGTCATAGCCTCATATGTATGTTGCCATAAAGGATTTCTGATCAATGGCGGTATATTCAGATTTACATCAACAGGAAAATGCTTCATGAATAACTACAATCACGAGGAAAAGATTTTATGTTGTATACAAAAACATGCCGATATAGTTAAAATGATAAAAATCATAGATGTTGAGACTAAGGAAGAAATATGTCTTATATCGATAATATATTAGTTGGTGTGATTATCATATATGTTTATGGATTATTTTACCTATGATCAGATGATTTTAGAATGGAACATCGTGTTTTTATGTGTGTGGTTAATTGGATGTATACTCTGCACGTTGTTTGGACCTGAGGTTGATATAAGAAAATTAGCATAGTGTACAAAACATTAGTCGGTGAGATGACTACCATATAAGTCCATGTGATACTTAATTTTATAATCGATGGGTTTTAGGATGAAACCTCGTGCGATTGTTGGAGATAATAATTTCCCATATCGAAAGTAGGGACATTCTTAGTCTATAGTAGATAAGGTCGGTGAGTTACTCCTCTTATTGTCAATTGGTTTTATGATAAAACTCTGATGAGTATATGTGTTGGGTTTGAACCTAAGTGTTTGTCTGCACTCGACCCCGCTCTACCCGGTCCGTTTGCATCTAACGTTGATAGTAATTGTGTGTGGTTCACTAGACATACACCCTCCACGTTGTTTGTACCTAAGACGGATATAAAAAAAATTAACGATAAACCTATGACTTAACTTTCATATTTCAACTAGAGATGCTTCGTTATTGTTTTGTATTTTACTCCTTTAGGAGATATGGATTTGTTATAACTATTTTTTAACGGCGTTATTTTTATAGTGTTTAATTTGTTTATCCTTAACGTCATCTTTAAGTAAACTTTTATGTTAGAATAACGATCTTTTGTATTACTTTATTGTCTTCGTTCTCGATTTTGTTTACTGCCGTTTACTTAGATTGTCGGTCTGTCGTGCGGTTACTTAGTGCCTCAACTTTCTTTCATTTAAAAACAAAACACATAATTCAAAGAGAGAATTGCTTAAACAATACCGATCTTTTAGGCTGAATAAACTTTAATATCACGTCGTCTAAACTATCATAACGGTATCTTACCAATTGATTCCGACCAAAGATTAGTATCTAAATTACTGTTCACATGTCAAGTAAAAGGGTTAAGACAGTTGCAATGAGGCCTACAGGGCATACTTATTCAACATGAAACATAAGGGAAAGTTCTAGGAAAGTTTTTGTGTTAACTTAACGTGAAAAAAGTAATTCAGATACTAATCTTTGGTCGGGCTCAATAGATAGATGTACCGTTCTAACAGTTTAAACAATAGGGTACTAAAGTTTAGTCAGTCAAAAAAATGGGTATTGTTAAAACAATTGTCTCTAATTCAAATACATGGTAGTTAATGTAACACCCCAAATCCACGGGACTTGGAGTGCTACATTGGGCTAGGATCTCACAATGGATCCTGACCCTAACCTGACAACAAGTTCATTGGATCTTACAACAAGGCACAAGTAGATTAAAACCAAATACATAATAGCCGAGTATGATACATCAAAAGAGTTTACAAACTCATAGCCGAGTACAAAACAACATCATAAACCACAAACCTCAAAAGATCTCACATCCCACGCATCCTAATGTACATAAGTCCTCGGCTTGTCACACCATCTGGCTCACTCCGCAGTCTTCCTAACCTGCAGATCATCTACAACACAGTATGAAACCGTTAGCTACAACAATGAAAAGCATGAAGGTAATAGCACAACCACACATCAGCATCTCATACATGCAATGCCACACACATTCATTTATTATCTTTCATTATGTTATTCCATTACTAATTCAACTTTTTTGTAACACGAGGAGCCTCAAGAACCTCGTCCCTTTCCCCGTTAACACAGGGGTCTGCATTGGGGGTGATCGTCACTCGTCCCCCCTGTGTTACTAGCTTCCAGGCACCTCCTCCTAACCAGTAGGCGGAAACCGGTGGTCACCGCCCGTTATAATACACTTGGGCCAAATAAATGTAATGAATGGTCATCCTAGTCCGGTTTAGGTTATAAATGCACAACCATATGAACACACACAACCATCACAATCATACAATCCACAACCGTACGCTAACTAAGTCCTATGGACTTACCTGTCACACTCGTATCCAATACCACATCACAGCTTCCTCTTGGGGAAGTATCTAACGCCTGCAATAGTAAGGCACAACATATCAGACACTGCAACGGTTAGAAGACTCGTCTCCATAACCACAACCATCCTACAACCTCAATCTAAACCTCAAGATCATAACAAGCCCACATATGCCTATGGCATAACCTCAACATCAACACAAGTGCCTAAGGCACATCTCCAACATACAACACTTTCTAACCAAGCTAGCCTAGCTACCAACTAAGCCAAGGCCAAAGGAAAGGAAGGAAGGAAGCATACCAACAAGGTATGCACCAACAGAAGCAAGAACACCAAGTTGAACCAGTGGGGCGCAGGGGCAGCTCACCAAAGGCGCAGGGGCGGCTCACAGGCAGGCGTAGGGGCGGCTCACACCAGGCGCAGGGGCGGCTGTCTGTGCAGAGTATTGGCCCCGACTCCTTTTCGATCTCTTTCTCGACTCTCTTTACTTCTTCATCACACCACATCAATACACATACACATATACATATGTATGGTCATCAATACAGATATGAAAGGGTCTAACACAAGTCTACATAAGATCCTAAGCTAGAAGAAGAAGAAAGAAGCAAGGAAGAAGAAATAAAAAAGATGGAAGTTGAAAAACTTACCACAGCAAACTAAGCAGCAACTATGGAGCATCAACACTTCTCACAACCTCAGCACAACAGCAGCAAACCTCAGCAACAACCTTAAGATCATCCACAACCAAAACCAATACCAAACTCTCAAGAACTCTCTCATAAGATCAAGAAGAAGCAAGGATGAGAAGAGGAAGGAGAAGAAGAACATGAAGGTGATGAAAGAGCTGGAGTGAAGTGAAGAAACCCTTCATCAGAAGGTTGGGAGGCTTATATACGAAGCTTCCCCAAAAGCAAGACCAAGAAGTCAACAAAGGTGGCTGCAGCCGTAGAAACTGCAGGGACGGACCGACTATGGCGCAGGGCGGCTCACCTGTGGCGCAGGGCAGCCCATGTGGTGCGCAGGTGCGGCTGACAGGGTCCAACAAGGCTCAGCCAAGGCTCAACAAGGACTCCTAGGCTCCAAGGACTAAGGCTCTTACAGTTAACGTCCTATACGAGGCTTTCGAACTACACTACCTCCATACTCCGTGCATCATTTGTTCATACAACGACTTATAACCCTCTTACATACACCCAATCATATACGTATCATTCTCAACAAAAATCATCCAATATTTTTATGCATGTTTATAAATTAACTCATTTTCCTTCACTTATCATGTCTGTGGTTGTGCATATAATATACCAATAATATATACAAAATCCTCCCACCAAATATATATAATCCTCCATTTTTCTTTTCAAGAAATATTGAATCATTTTCTTTTTTGTAATGTTATGCACAATCAAACAAATTGTGATACCGAACATTGTAGATCGATGGTGATACGACTAATAATTAAGATATTGCGTACAGAATTTAAATTTGAAAGTTTGTCACATCGAAGGTGCAAAGATGACTTTGCACGTGGTGTGAGCCAAGTGATTAATACGTACGAAACGTGCGGAATAAAAAATATTGAATTTCAAGGCCAAACCTTGTCATTGTCCACGTAACTCTCGTGCATGTATAATATTTTAACCGTGTTACTATTTTTTTGTGTTAAATATATGTAAACAATGTGATTGTTTAATAACATGTATTTATTTTATTCGTAAAACAATTAACATGTAATTTGATGGACTTTGTTTAGGTACATTTTCTTGATCATTATGTTTAATTTTTTTTTATTGACTTTGCATTATATTTGAAAATAAATACATAATATTATATAATTATTTTTATTTTATAAATGTAAGATTAAATTATCAATTTTAAGTTATAGGATTTATTTGAAAATTAATTTTATAGTTATCATTGAATGAACTTTTTTTTTATCATATATTATAAAATTATATTTTAATAAATTATAATTAAGTATATTTTTAATTAATACTATATTTATATTTTAAGTAAATTACATAAAATCATCACTTACTCACCCTTTTTCACGTAATCATTTTTCAATAAAGTAATATTGAACTAATCACCTTGTACATTACATTTGTTAACAATCAACCACCAAATTTGGTGTCAGTAGACCCCAAGCAAAATTTAACTTAAGTAAATTTAATAATTAAAAGAGATTGACGATTAAAAAACAGAAATTTCAGGATTGTTTAACAAAAAGATAATATAATCTGATTATTCCTCCTCTTTCACATCGTTGCATTGATTTCCTCCTACATATGAATTATTATGCCTCCATCGCCGTCGAACAAGAGATTGGTTAAGAACAAGTGATGGAGATCAAGATTCAAAGTGAAACCCTAGTCGGAGACTCGAAGGTCCAATCCGAACACATATTGTGTTTGGACGTCTCCAAAGTAGGAAATGAACAAATAAAAAGTGCATCAATAAGATCATTTAAGAGACGGAAGCTCAAGAATCTCGTTCACCGGAGCCACGTAGATGGGAGGGAGAAATTCATGTTTATTCAACATGGTATCGTAAATGTTAGTCAAATGGGTCAATCTTCTAATCTCGTGGTGTATCATAAAACACCCCATTGTGAGTGTGTTGTTTCTTGAAGCTTATGAGTTCACCAAAGAGGTTTTCTATGTTAGTTGGCAATGCACCATCCCATTAAATTCTCATCCACCTAGATCTATCATTTTAAATGATGGTATGCGATATAAAGGTTTAAAGACTTGTGATTCATAATTAGGATGAATAGAATTATCCATAAGCTCATACTTTGAAATTAATTTTCAATTAGCCAAAAATAGATTTGGTTTGGTTGCCGATGTGTTTTGACATTCATAGAACAATGAAGTATGTGTCCTTAAATTTTCATTCTATGAGGACACGAGTACAATGATAGTGTCATATGTTCATAACATGAACCAATTAGAAAATGTATTAACAAAACCGCTAGCAAAATCTCATATCAACATTAAATTATCCAAGATTGACATACCCTCGAGAGTGCCCGTCTTGTAGACGGGTGTAAAGACATAGACCGAAGAGATTATCTCTTAGATTGCACTAAAGGGAAACATGAATTGTCACATACCGCTTTTCAATGATGAAGTTGAGGCCGGCATGACAAGCGGCAATAGTATGGGAAGGAGGTCAAGCGGAAGGCTAGACAAAGACCTTGCCAATATGGCACACTGGGAAGACAAGGGGTGTTCTACAAAGATCTGAAACGATCAAGAAGGATCCGAAATTTACAAGAGGGATCCAAAATACGGCGGAACATTCCGGAAGATGATGAATATTCCGGAAGGCGGAAGAGTATTCTGGAAGATGTCGGAAGCATCAAGAAGGATCGAGAAGAAACTCGGAAGACACCGGAATGACCGAGAAGGGTCTATAGACCGGCGGAAGTCTCTAGACTCGTGTAGAAGTTGCCAAGACGATTCAAATGGAAGCGGATCTCTGCGGAAGATGACGGAGACTTCTAGAACTCGAAGTAACCTTAAGGACTTAGCAAGAGTGTTAGAGACTAGGGTTGTTATGATAAGCTCAAGCTATGAAGGATTCAAAATGGCCTAGGAAAATTAGGTTCCGAAACCTTCCAGGATTGGAGGTGGTCAATAATAAAAAGGGGACGCCACTCCTCATTTCGATCATCCCACAAAAGCCACAAAACCATAAGCACTACAACTCTCGTGAGTAATAAAAAAAAAAGGTTTTCCGACAAGTCTCCGAGTTTGCCTAGCCATCTAGACAAAACGCTCATAGTCAAGGAGCGTCGAGGAGTAAGGCTGGTCTTAGCTTCTCGGGAGTGAGAATATAACAAAGAGTCGTACGGGCTGAATTGGGAATAACTCGTGTATTTAACATCGTTTATCTCCGATTAACGGTTAAGCCTTAGTGCATGAAGTGATTACTATTTACTAATAAACCATGGTATAATTTTTACATTTAAATTTGATGTAGAACCCCTAAAATTTGATCATTCGTCAACATTCTAACCAGACAAACACAATCCATAAACCTCTTCCAAACAAACAATACCACTAAACACCACCAACATTTTCCATAAATGATCTAATTTTTGTTATGGTTCAACTTTCATAATATTTTCACAATATTTATTTTTTTAGTATTTTCTTTTCTATATTTATATTTCTAGTATTCCTTCTCAAATCCAATACACTAGATAAATCTACGCATACACTACGAATCAAAAGCTCCTATATGCTTTAGAATTTGGTATTAGCGTTTTTTCATCTAATTTATGATATTTTAAACAAGGAGTGGGCATAAATCCCGGTTAATTCCGTCCTGTTTCCGGCGAGATTTGAAGAAAAAAATGTGTATCCCGTCCCGTCCCGTAAAAATTTTGCGGGACGGGACGCGGGACGGAAACTTCTCATCCCGGCTAATCCCGTTCCGTCCCGCATATATATATAAATAATATTATAATATTTTAATATTTTTAAAAATATTATATCTATAAATAATATACATAAATTATAATTTTTAAAAATATTTTTACATTATTAGATCACTCGTTTAATCGTTCTTGTAAAATGTGATAATACTACTTCAATCCCACAAAAAAAAAAGAGCAACATTCCACCTCAAGTTTTAAAAGTGACAACCACAACCAAAGATAATGTCATTCTCACTGTTGTGATCGATTTTAAATGAATGTTATCTTTTGTTAACTATATGTTGTTATTTTTTGAATGTGAATCAGTAAGACACTTTATGCAACTTGTATTTGTTTTGAAGTATTAAGTATTAACTACTAATGTAGGCATCTTCAATTGATAATTTGGTATTGAATTTTTTTTCCGATCATTTGTGTCTTTAAACATGACAAAAAAAAAAGTACAAATAGTGAATATAATTCTCGCGGGATTCGTCCCGTCCCGTCTCGTCCCATAAGGGACAAGGCCCACGCGGGACGAAGAAAAAATGTCCCAAATCCCGTACCGTCCCGCAAATAACTTGCGGGATGGGACGCGGGACGACCCCCATCCCGTCCCGTCCCATGCCCACCCCTATGTTAAACACAATGAAAACAAAATTGGATATCTTAAATTTTTTATTAAATACATACAATCTAATTATTTGGATGTAACATGACACAAGCTATCCATATTCAACTCATCAAAAGTTCCGCTCGAACTCGTTTATTTTTAAATGAACCGAATATAAACATATATTAAAATTCATATAAAATTTAAGACCAACTCAGGCTTAAGCAAGACGATCTTGAGCAAGTCAATGTTCGACTTTTACGGGTAAAGTTTGACTCATTCGACGAAAATAATATTATATGAACATTTTTTAGTCGAGGTAATCAGACTCGATTTGTTAAAAGCTCGAACTCGTTCACTTTTTAAACAACTTGAACATTTTAAATCTCGTATAAAATTTAGGCGAATTTCGAACTCGGGATGAGCCGACCAGATAAGTGTGTGTTACGAAGTTGATGGTTTGTGAATTGTGATTAAGCGGCAGGCAGGTGGGAGAAGCGGTGATGCGTTTCACAACGTGGCATCCCCCTTACCCATAAACATAAAGAGCATATACCACTTACCTCTTTTCTTTTTCTCTTTAATTTTATTCAGTGTAAGCATGTCCACGGATCGGATCCGTCGGGTCGACGGGTCCGACCCGCCGAGTCAAGGGTCCGGGAAGGGTGACCCGGACCCGTATAAATGGCCGACCCGTCGGGTTGGTGACCCGCCGGATCACGGGTCAGACCCAGCGGGTCGGCGGGTCGGCCCTTTTATTTGAAACCCATTTTATTTTATTTTAAAAAAAAAAAGATGACCCGCCGGGTCGACCTTTTTAGGCATATGGTTACATTTTTTTTTTTTCAAAATTGAGGTTTGGCGGGTCGACCCGCCGGGTCACGGGTAAGGATCACCTCGACCCTTACGCGTGACCCGTGGACATGCTTAATTCAGTGCTAGAATAATTTTTATAATTTTTTATCCTAGACGGTTATTGTGAGATTCTTGATTTAAAATTTTCTTCTATTATATTCAATTATTTACATATAGAGAGATTTGATCATATGTGAAGGGTATCTATTGTTCAAATATAATATAATTTGTCTAATTAAAAGTTATTAGACATATAAATTGGTGATATAGATAGACAATTAACAATTGAACAATTAGTCATATAATTGAACAAAAATTTAGTTGAACAATTTGACATATAAACTAATAATTATCATTTGGTTATATAGTTGACAATTTTGAAATATTTAAACTATTGACATACTTGAACAAATTATAGTTAAACAACTACATGTGATATTTGAACAATTATTACTTCATCAAATGATTATGCATCCTTCATATTTTTAATCTTGAAACCGATTTATACTCGAAATCAACCCCTCTCTATAACAATTGAACATTTGGATATATATAGAGAGAGAGAGAGAGGGTGTGGTTCTGAGAACACTCCTAACGTGTATACATGAGAACAATCTTAGACCGTCGGATGATGAGTATTAAGGGTCGAGATTTAGTGTAAATATCATAATTAATAATAATTAGAAATAACCACAATAACTACGAATTTGTTCTCATATATACACGTTAGGGGTGTTCTCATATGATCTACGCTCTCTCTCTATATATATCATGACTTATATGTAAATAGATCTTTACCATGTGAACATGTGAGCATGTAAACACCGAATATATGTGACTATACCGCTAAATATATGTGACTATACCGCCGAATATATAGAGTCAGATTCGGCGAATATTTCTTCCATTAATAACACGATTTTTTTTCTTCTTTTAATATCGCCTAATCTCATTTAACGATCTAACGGATTGTGTTTTTTCGAGATGAGCATTGACATGTTCAAATTCGATTCATTTATAAACAAAATGATATATTCGACTCGTTTAAAAAGTGAACGAGCTCGAATTGTGTTTATTTGAGACGTTTAACTCGGCCAATATTATAACCCCAACTGTTATTTTATTCAAATGAGCTGAACTTTGACATGCTCTAACTAAATTTGTTTATACACGAGTTTGAGGCTCAATTTTTACCGAATTTTAAACATATTCATATTCACCTCATATTCACCTCATTTAGAAAGTAATCGAATTTTTTCTTAACTCAAATAACTCGTCTCACATAACAACCGATAATATAACCTTAGCAAACTTATGTTTTGACTCCTAATGGATGTTCCCTCATACACACGATCAAATACATAAATAAGTCGAGTCTATTATGAAATATTGATATTGCCTTGACTCTTTCTTATACGTTTGCATAATAATGTCTACACAAAATAGTGTATCATGATGGATGTTCCATAGACATTGTTATCTAACTATCCGGTTT
Source organism: Fagopyrum esculentum (assembly GCA_033239045.1). Lineage (NCBI taxonomy): Eukaryota > Viridiplantae > Streptophyta > Magnoliopsida > Caryophyllales > Polygonaceae > Fagopyrum > Fagopyrum esculentum. The sequence goes on along the minus strand of BSUD01000007.1, from coordinate 4,934,434 downwards.
TGTATCCGTATAAGCAACCAAATATATAGCGGTTTGTCATTTTTAACATTTGTTCTACTTCCACGCTATATATACACCGATATGTAATTCTGACTCCTTATATCAAAACGTAAACATTAACTATATCCTCAAGAGGGTCAACTATTATACACCTAAACTATATGTCTGGTGAAAAGCAAAATAAGTTTAATAGTCTATTACTTTATTCACTTCATGGTAGACATGACGATATTGGATAAATCAATATCTTTTAAAATGTTTCGACACCGTAGTACAAGACTAACACGAGGATGGTGACAAGAAATGAACTTGTGTAAGAAGTTGATTACCAACTGCGAATCTTTTTTCAAAATTACATGTCGGTACCCAAATTCTCACGCTAACACAAGGGCATGATACACTCTCAATAACTCAGCCATAAGGACAAAGCATAGCCCTTTGTTAGCCCCAAAACTACGTAATCAATTACTTTGATGATCGCTAATAACACCTCCAACTAGGGGTGAGAAAAAAATACCCGACTAATCCGATCCAATAATCCGAAGATCCGATCCGAAAAAATCCGAATCCGAAGATATCCGGTAATTGGTGATTCGAGTCCGATCCGATCCGGACATATTTTTTGGATCATCGGATCGGATACGAATCGGGGTTTAGAGGAAAAAGTCGGATCGGATATATCCAACTAGTCTAAGAATAAATGTCCGGATCGGATTGGATCGGATATTTATCCGGATAAAACCATCGGATATCCGAGTGTTCTCAGATCGGTCGGATTGGACTTCTTAAAGTCTGTCACATCGAATATCCGGAGATGCTCACCCCTGGCTTCAGCTACAACAAAAGCCACCATCCCTTCGAGTTCCATCGATCAGTAGATGGATCCAAGCCCACCAAAACAAAATATCTAAAAGACATCGGGTTTAGAAGTGACTTCCATGCCGTGATATATTCCAAATTTCTTTCCCGTACATGAATGCTTCTGCTCCCAAACTTGAGTCGATCATCAAATATCTTCACATTTACTCGTTGATGAACCAAGGAAGAATAGACAATGAATTGCAAAACTTTGTCTTCATGCCGCGTATATACGTACGATAAAAAATCAATGAGGAACTTGATTAATAGTATAATTAACATTCTTAAATGGAAATATTGAGTTATTTTAAACCAATGATAAAATATCTTATTATTTATTAGTCTTGAATCTCTTGATGTAAATTATGTTTAAGTATTTGGTCATCATTTAATATTGAGATGATCAACACGATTCATAATGTCGATGCTAAAACTTGTCACCGTTTACAATGGTGTACTATTTCTACATTGTTAACTTGTTTTAAAATAGAATTTCTTACACTTAAATGCTCGATTTTTTTGTACATTTTATGCATAGACACAATCACAATAACTTTTATATCGTTTGATTTGGTAAGAGTTATACAAAAGATGCATCGTGATCATAACGAAGTGAACTTGATTAAAATGTAACATGTGATAAAATTCATATATATACCGAATTTTCATACGAAAAAGTATATCAAGGATCTTACAACGCTGAAAAGTCTTATACGGTTATGGTATTTCAATACACATCTCTTAACATGTGATAAAATTCAATCATACATATATCGAATTTTCATACAGAAAAGTATATTATCGGTCTGACAACCATGATAAGTCCTTTCATGTCAACTCAAGTGATACGGCAAAAACCTACACAGTTATGGTTAACGGTTACAATAGTGTCAAAAATTGAATAATACCGACGACATCCGTATTTGCTTGCATGAATTTAAGAGTACATATATATTTTAATCCACACGTCTTAACACGTGATAAAATTCAAGCATACATATACCGAATTCCCATACGAAAAAGTATATCAATGGGTTGCTGCTAAAAAGTCTTTTATCGTTATGGTTAACTGTTCAGGAAGTAAATAGTAACGACAACATTCGTATTTACTTGCACGAGTTTAATATTACGCTTATATTTCAATTCACATCTCTTAACATGTGATAAAACTCAATCATACATGTACAAAATTCCTATAAAGAAAAGTATATTATCGATCAAACAATTATGAGAAATCCTTTCATGTCAACTCAAATAATGTGGACAAACCTACACGGTTATGATTACGGTTACAACAGTGACATGAAGTGAATAATACCAACTACATTAGTATTTGCTAGCATGAATTTAAGATTAACCTTATAATTCAATTCACATCTCTTAACATGTGATAAAATTCAATCATACATATACCGAATTTCCATACAGAAAAGTATATTACCGGTATGACAACTATGAGAAATCCTTTCATGTCAACTCAAGTGACGCGGACAAACCTACACGGTTATAATTAACGGTTACAATAGTTTCAGAAAGTGATTAATACCAATGATATCCGTATTTACTTACACCAATTTAAGAGTATATATATATTTATATATATTTACACCTCTTAACACGTGATAAAATTCAAGCATACATCTACCAAATTCCCATACTAAAATAAATTATTATCTCACAAATATCCTACAACACTTACTCGTACCAATTTTAGGGTCCATTCGGTTTTAACTCCGGAATCGGAAACGGAATTGGAGTAGAGTTTGATTACTTTTGATACCTATATGAGTAACAAAATGTGGAAAAACAAGTGTATTTTACATTAAATCACAAGAAATGATTCCATAAAATTCTATAAATAAGAAATTACAAATGGGCTAAATTCGTTATCATTCCGTTTTCGTTTCCGGAATTTGAACCAAACGGGCCTAACATTACACATATACTTGGATTCACTCCTCTTAAAATCTTTAATAAACTCATATAAACATATTAATTACCTAACATTGATATTTCAAAAATTAACCAATCAAAATCATTCAATTTTGCAGGTAAAGTACCATAAGATTCTCTTTGTTAGTTTCTTTTTGGCTATGATCTCTCAAAACAAAGTTCAAATACGGTTTCAAATTACTTATAAAATAAATTTATAATTCCCATAAAACAACTCCATGCATATCAACCTGTTTACTGAACCAGGAACGATCAAATGCATGCTCCAACTCTGTCTTCTTGCCACCTACTATTTTTCTTTTCTTTTTTTTTTTTTAACTAAAAAGTTCAGATACCACCTTCACCTAGGACTGTGTAAAATTGGACCGGACCGGACCGGACTGACATTTACGGTCCGGTCCATTCCGGTTCGGTTTGGACCGAAAAACCTCACAAAAATTGCACCATTTAAGTACAAACCAGTCCGGTCCGGTCCAAAATATTACAAATCGGTCGAATCCGGAACCGGTTCGGTCTACCGTCCAAGGTTTTATAAATTTATGGTCCACCTGTCGTGTATGCACAGCCTTACCCTCAACCAGAAAATATCAAATTACCTCACTCTAACAACCACAAATTGGACACGTGTCATAAATAGTAAATTTTACCAAAAATATACATGTCACCAATTTATTAACATACCAAATTAATATTATTATTCATCTTCCAATTATTAATTTAGATGATAATCATGAACCGGAATAAATGTTTATCATGGAAATAAATTTTCATTTTTGTTAATAGATCGTTTAAGAGCTTTAACATGTTCAATTTATCACTACTGAAAATATTTTTAAAATTTGTCAAGTGATATTTATCCATTTAATATTATATTATGAAATAAAATTACTGAATAAGAATAATTGAAGTTAAGATAAGCATGTCCCACGAAAAGTTGCCAGGGAAGGCGTATGCGTTTTTGTGGTGGTTTGGTCAAATCTCACACCTAACCTCATTTGCCTCCTACCCCTCATTGCATATATAAACCCCTGCAACAACCCCTTTCTCTCTCAGCTTCAAAGTTCTTTCTTTGTAGAACTGCGAGCTTAGATTAAAGAGATTAGAAAAGTAGATAAACAATTTTCTAATTCTTCAATTGTTTGTAGAGAGGGAATCTTGATTTCGATCTGGTTTTGGAATCTGATTTGTTTGTGAGAGGAAAGTGAAAATGCAGATAGTGTCGCATCCATCGAATGTTCCAAATCTGAACCTATTGGTGACTCGTTCGCGTCCAATGACTAATCAACGAGTCGGAGCGAAACGAGTTGTTGTCAAGTGTTATTACAGCCTCTCGACTGGCTCGTCCATTGCTGGAGTTAGTCGTGCTGATTGGAAGAGTTCTTGTGCGATTCTGTCAAGTAAGGTGGTATCTCAACAGCAAGATGGAATTGATGGATCTTCTGATCCAATTTCAGCTGTTAATGGTCATCCGACGCTAGATCTAGTCCCGATTGAAGCGAGGACAACTGTTCCGGATAGACTCCCCAAACCACTCAGTTCTGACCTGTCCCCAGCGCCGATGCACGGTAATACACTCCGTGTTGCTTACCAAGGAGTTCCTGGCGCTTACTCTGAAGCAGCTGCTGGTAAAGCCTATCCTGGATGTGAAGCCATTCCTTGTGATCAATTTGAGGTCGCTTTTCAAGCGGTGGAGCTCTGGATCGCTGATCGAGCTGTTCTCCCTGTGGAGAATTCCCTTGGCGGATCAATTCACCGGAATTACGATCTCCTTCTCCGTCACCGACTCCACATCGTCGGTGAGGTTCAACTCCCCATCCACCACTGTCTCCTCGCACTACCTGGAGTTCGCAAAGAGTTTCTCAATCGAGTGATTTCACATCCTCAAGCGCTCGCTCAATGCGAGCACACACTTACAAAACTCGGCCTGGACGTCACTCGCGAAGCCGTTGACGACACCGCCGGAGCAGCAGAGTACGTCGCAGTCCACAGCCTCCGCAACACCGCTGCAATAGCGTCATCACGCGCCGCCAATCTTTACGGTTTACAAATCCTCGCCGACGGTATCCAAGACGATACCAGCAACGTCACTCGCTTCGTAATGCTCGCTCGTGAACCAATCATTCCTCGCACCGATCGACCATTCAAGACCAGCATCGTCTTCGCACACGATAAGGAAGGAACCTCAGTGCTCTTCAAGGTTCTGTCTGCATTCGCTTTCAGGAACATCTCACTGACGAAGATCGAGAGCAGACCTCACCGAAACCGTCCTATTAGACTAGTCGACGGTGCAAACGTCGGCACGGCCAAGAATTTCGAGTACCTATTCTATGTCGATTTCGAAGCTTCCATGGCAGATCCGCGTGCACAGAACGCGCTATCTGAGGTCCAAGAATTCACTTCCTTTCTGAGGGTTTTGGGTAGTTACCCTACGGACATGACGCCTTGGTGCCCGTCACGAGGAGATTAGCATCTCTCCTCTTTTCTTTTATCTTTTTAAAAAAATATTTATGTTTTATAGTTTTTCTCAAATCTTATCTTCCGTTCATATTTCTAGCATTATCGAGTGAGAGTTGGCATCAAGGGCAAAAGAGCAGAAGACAAGCAAGGAAAAAAAACAGATTTTAATTTATTTTAGATAGTTAATTAGCATTTTTCCTTGCATATTTCTCTTAATTTGCTGTAATGAATCATCCATTGTAAATGCAAGATGAAGAATGGGCTCCCTTGAAACAAGGAAATTGATTCAAAGAGTGTGGTTACTTTTGCTAAACTTGTATGGATATGTCATGTGTTTGTTAAGTCTTTGAATTCATTGAACCCTTACAAGCGTTACAAAACTTTAGAATATTGGTTTGTTGAAGTTTGTTTCCTTTTTCGAAAATTGGATACCGTACATCGACTTTCGTACATCATAGGTTTGAGTGCTTTGAATAGTTGCTACTCGTTATTTTATAAAAAGATGTAATTTTGTCGTTGTATGTCGACATCCTTCCGTACATTAAATCTGTTTTGGTGTTTGAAATATTGTTACTTGTTATTGTAGCTAGGGCATGAACCGGTGAGATTTTATCGTTATACAAAGACTTATGTACTTCAGTGCTTAGAATGATTGTTATTTGTTAGTGTAGGTTGTGTGAATCGGCGTAATTTTACCTGTATACAACGACTTTGTATTTCAGTGCTTAGAATGGTTTGTTCGTGTAAGTTGTGAACCGGTGTGATTTTACCGTTATACAATGACTTTTATATGTCAGTGCTTAGATCGGTTGTTACTTGTTAGTATATGTTGTGAACTGGTGTGACTTTATCGTTATACAACGGCTTTTATATTTCAGTGCTTATAATGGTTGTTACTTGTTAGTGTAAGTTGTGTACTAGCGTCTTTTTATCGTTATACAACGGCTTCCATATTTTTCAATGCTTAAAAGTTTGATACTTGGTATATTGTTGTTTCCGAAGTCGTACTTTTGTCGTTTGTGGAAGATCTGATTTGGTGTTGCTATTGTCGTTTGTAGGTTTGCACGTAGGACTTTTTATCGTTATCATGTTTACGTTATTATTCTGTTATTTTTAGACCGTTAAATATATTTAAAAATGTTTGTACATTTATGCTAATTTTTGTTTGAGGGTACGATTACACACAACATTACACATTGACAATAAATGCAATATTATATTGTTTTCCATTTAATAGTTTTCCCCTGACTAAAGCTTGTAAGACTATTTTATATATAACAAACATCAACCAAAATTACACGATCAATCGTCCGTCCTTCGTGATATGGTAAATGCGCCTTTTATCATCCATACTTGGTAAAAAAAACTTATAGATATGCATGTCCGAAAATAAATACATATCAAAATAAAATAATGGGTGTAACACTAATGAGGATGGTGGTTGTTGGAGATAATAAGGTCTCACATCGAAAAATGGAGAAAATCCGAGCCTAGTATATAAGGTCGGTGGCCTACTCCTTCCATTGTCAGTTGGTTTTAGGATGGAACCTCGTCGAGTTTATGTGGTGGGCTTGGGTTTAATGCATATGTGCGCTCGTATGCACACGACTTCCTACATAGATTATTGTATTAAACTGAATCAACATACAATTTTTTTTATTGAAAAACTACATGTATGAAAAATTATTAGTGAAAAACTACTCTAAAATAAAGCTAGAAAATATAATTTTGTACATAAAATTACAATGGTCAATCGATTGGGGTGAGTTTGGAAAAATAAACATACAAATCGAGTAATCGACAAATCTCAAACAAAAATGGAAATTTACACTTTCGACTAATACCCAAACTTGTATGATTAATCGTCAGATTTTAAAAAAGAAATTAAATTTGTTTAACTATCATATTAAAAAATAAGAACACACGATTTTCATTGTTGGACAAGTTTCTCGAGTATATTTTCATTGGGAAAACGTGAGTTGAAGTTTGGTTGAATTTCTATGTTTGTAAGTTGTAATTTGTAACTCATATGTTTACGTGTTTGTTACAACAAGCGTTACAAATATTAGAATATTGATATGTTACAAGTAATACTCCTTTATCAACAATCTATTTTTCAATATCGATTTCATACGTGTGTTCAGCAGGTAAGATACGGGATTATTAGAGAGATTATTGTAATTATATTATTTTTGGGATTATTTTGGGCCAAAAAAAATATTCAAATACACATGAATTATCAGATTATTGGAAGGTTATTGAAAATAATAATATCTCAAAATAATCCCGCTGGAATGTCAAACGGAGTCTTAAACGTTTCGAATGGTTATTATTTGTTATTGTACAAATAATAACTTCCCGCATATGAAGTTGGAGAATCCGAACCTAATATATAAGTTTGGTGAGTTACTTCTACTATTGTCAATTAGTTTTAGATGAAACTTTATTGGTCTTGAGCGTTAGGCTTAAGCCTAATTAACATGCATGTGCACACTTATACACACGATCTTCACTTTACCGTCCTTTTATGTCGGACTTTAACTTGCTACTTTATTCATAGGGGTGTTATACGAGCCGAACGAGCCGAGCTTTAACATGCTCAAGCTCGGCTCGTTTACAAACGAGACGAACCCGAGCCGAGCCCGAGTAGCTCGCCTAAAATAATGCTCATATAGTGTTATTTTAGCCGAACGAGCCGAGCTTTACCCGAACGAGCCGAGCTTTGACATGCTCAAGCTCGGCTTGTTTATAAACAAGACGAGTCCGAGCCGAGCTTTTGACGAGCCGAACACGAGCCGAGCCCGAGAAGCTTGTCTCATGTATCAGCCCTATTTATTCACATCATTTATTTTGTTTCATGTGGATAGTTACATATGTTTATGAAATTATATAAAAAAAGTTTATGTATCATGTTTGTTTGGTATTCATACTTGGATATCAATAACATCTATAAAATTTTCTTAAAATAACAATAACTAATAAATCAACACAAAAAATCCGATAATAAAATTTTACCGATCTTGTCGAGGAAAGTACATTTCTTGTGATTTGTAGTAAGTTACCGCATTTAAAAAATAACAAACGTGATAATTGAAGAAATCCATGAGAAAAATGTAATTTTTCTGATAAATAAAGTTCAAATAAAAGAGAGCTAACACTAACGTAAATGATTGATCATTAAATTTAAAATAAGAAATTAATTTGGTTCCGTTGTAATCTTAAGAACCTTTGAATGTCATTTAGTGTCATTGGGAAAATGAGGATTGATGTTTGTTTGCTTTCTCTATGTTGTAACTTGTAACCATAGTTTGCAACATCATATGTCATGTGTTTGTTATGTCTTTCATTTAACTGCATTACAACAACCGTTACAAATGTTAAAATATTGGTTTGTTACAAGTTATATTTCTTTGTCAACCATCGATTTTCGTATATTTCATAGGTTTTAGTGTTTGAATGGTTGTCACTTGTTATCATAGTTAGCAGAATGATATGATTTTGTGGTTCCTAGAAGGATGAGATTGATCATTACCGCCATTTTTCAGTACTCATAAATCACGATCTTGATCTTATCTGATCATGATCTCGATCTTATCAGTACTGAATATATAACAAAGTCTGAAATTAACGGCTTTTACATACATTCTATGCACACAACAATGAGAATCATCTAATAGATTTTTGTCGTCTATAAAGCGGTACATACGATTTTTATAGTTCCCGATGTAGTAATTTTGTACGAGGACATCCAACGGAAAATTAATGAGTATAACACACATACACCTGCCCGGACATTCCGAACGATAACAACCACGTAACAATTTTACAGCGGATCTATAATTTATAAAATTATTATTATCCACATGACAATGTTTAATTGAAAAATAATTGGTTTTACGACCGAAATGCCACGAATGCAACTCGTTATCGTCGTCGGTAAGACGGGATACATGATTCTTGAGTTTATGTTATTTTTTGTTTTTCATGTTCGATTATTAATTAAAAAGTCTATAAAAAAACTCCTTACATATCCGTTAATTTCGGTTTCGTGCCCGTTGTGATACTGAACCTTTCCCGATACCAAACAAAAACGAAAAAAATTCACTAATTACGTGTGAATTTAGACTCAACACGCATTGAATCCGAATATACAAATTCCACATTATATTAACCTTCCCAAATCTCTCCAATACTTTACTAAAAGAAAAGGATAAAAGGATAAAAAATTAATATTTTATTTTCAAATATTTAATATGCATGTCAACTGAAGTCTAAAACGATTACAAATTCGATTAGCATTACGGGATAATATCTTAGTGTTTAGGGGGTTGGTGAGATTATAAAGCAAAAAGGAAGGGCCGACATTTAAATTTTACATAATAGGTGGCAGTAGGTGAGATTATTAAGAATTAATCGTAATTAAGGCTTGCCAAGTGCAACTTACTCAAACTTAAACATAGGATTTAGCCATAAACCTAATAAATTAGTACATTATTCTTTTATTAATACAAAGGTTAGTAAATTAGGATTAATATCAATTTTCGCACCTACTTATTGACTTTTTGTGTGAATGTATATGCAATTATATATTGAGATTTTATTTTTGAATAAGTGGCCATGGTTTTCCATTGAATATTCTAGTTAAGACATGAATTTCCAATTTTGAGTTTCCTATATGGGCTGACGAGTTAGCAAGTTTCGGCCCAATTGGTCCAAAAAAAGCCCAAATATCAATAGGATCGGATGATTCGTAAATTTTGGATTCGGATTGGGATTAGTAACGGATATCACGAGAAATCGGGTTGAGGGAGGTGAGACGAAGGGCATCGGCCACAATGATGTCCTCGTATAACTGAAGATCAAGTGGATTGGATGGAGTCGTCCTAGACTCATTGTATGTCGATCAAGTATAACAATGAGTTGAGTGATGAATGGAAGTACATTAACTTTTTCACATGCATTCAGCCATCACTCGTCGGTTAACCAAATTATCTAGGATGGCTAAAACTTGCAAGTGTGGTTAATCTTAAAAATATTTTGATACATGTAACATTGAAGTAGGAATGAAATTTTACTCAAATCAATATAATTGGAGCACCGAAACCAAGTAGAATGAGTGAAGATCCAACGAAAGTCGAGTATGTGAAAACTCGGATATGAGTCAAAGAGTAAGTGGGTAGGATCGGGTTAAATGTTTCATCCAACCATTACCATAGTCGACTGAACTACTAATTTTTTTGTAACCCAATTTAATATTATGTAATTACTATTGTACCCTACTCCAAGCTAGATCTTCGCTTTATTTACGAAATCCATATTAGACACGTCTTAAGAAAAATCAGTTGTGTTGCTGATCGGTTCATTCATTTAAGAATCTCGACACCAAACAACAATTTTTATCACAATTCGTGTTCTTATCCGCAAAAATGTTCTAGACCGGACTATCAAACTCAAGGCCTAGTCTAAATACACGGCCAATAACATCCTCAAGCGCCATACTATCTGGAACTAACGCTGAAGCAACAACCATAACTACATGTGGAAGTGTATTGTTTAGATCCGTGATGATCTGCTCTTTGCATTGGCAACAAATACATTGACATCAATACCACCTCTACTGGATCCTTCTCATCCAAAGATATCAATGTACCTAAATGTAGTTGTATAGCGTGGATTGCGAACCATAGAAGGCTCCATACCCTTGCTAATCTTCTTTGTTGGAACTTGATTACTAATGATACTTGTAAGATTTGCAACTCCATGCAAGAAGATGACAATCACCTATGGACTAGATATAGCTACACCCCCCTTGTCTTGGACATAATCTCTCGATGGACGAGAACTCCCTACCCTCCACCTTACCTCCATAACCTGCGGACCTGGCTTGAATCTCATTCTAAGCCTAACCGGAACCTCATGGACAACATTCGAATTAGTTCGATCACCGCCTTCATCTACTACTCCTGGAGAGCTCGGAATAATCTCTTTTATAACAACACCTTCATCGTTGCCATTATTGTGCGAGTGAAGCCATTCAAGCCATCAAGAACCACATCGCTCAACACGGGAAGGACCGTTCGATTGACTCTCTCACTGCGGCTAGGCTGGGAATCCATCTAGTCTAAATCGTCTCTCTATGCTTCAGTTTATGACATGTATTCTATATCTAGTTGATCCCTCTTGTATATCCCCTCTTTCTATCAATACGTAAACTTTCAGGGCCGGTTTGGTTTTAACTCCAGAATCGGAAACGAAATGAAAACGAACCTAGTCCATACGTATGCTCTTATTCATGAAAGTTTTTGGAATCATTCCTTGTGCTTTGAAGTAATTGGAGTAGAGTTTGATTACTTTTGATACCCTATAGGGTAACAAAATGTAGGAAAACAGGTGTACTTTGCACTAAACCACAATGAATGATTCCATAAAATTTCATGAATAAGGATATGTATATGGACTAAATTCGTTTCCATTCCGTTTCCGTTACCGGAGTTGGAACCAAACGGGCCCTCAAAAAATAAAATAGAAATACACGGCCAATTGTAAAGCCCATACATAAGGCCCATAAAGTTAACCCAAAAAACAGGCCCAAATATGTAGCCCACAAAACAGGCCCAAATACCATTCAGTTTGCCAAGTTTGAAAACGAAAAACCCTAGGCAGCGAAATGGAGAGGGAAACAGAGCGTAATTTGGCGGAAGCATCTATATAAAGACCTTTGAACCCTCTACGTCTTCCGCCTCTCTCCGCTCTCTTCGCAGGTTCTACATTTCCTTCTTCATTTCTCCCTAAAACCCTCTGCAAAACCCTAATCAACTATCAATGGAGTTTTGGGGTATGTCCTTCTATATCGCTATCTCTCGTCTTTATACTATTTTATTATTCTGTTTAGCATGTTCTTTCTGTGTAGTTTCAGTATGTTTTGGATGAAGCGTCTTTTCCATGTTTGTTATTGATCCTGAAATGAATTCTCATGTGCATTAGTGGTAGCCTTGCACGATATAGGTTCGGTTGTACTCAAGGTGTTTCGATTATGAAAGAAAAAGTTAGTTTCTGTTTCGATTAATTGAACAACAACAACCAAGGCCTTGTACAACTAATAAACATGGTTTTCGTTCTGCTTCCCTTGTTCAAACCGACAAGAACAATTCGAAGCTATTTCGCTATCACGATTGCCCAATTGTGTTTATCTTTAGTTGGAAATGGTGGTTTAATATACTTGCTAGGTACGCATAAGTTTGTGCTGAGCCTGCTGCTATTGTTGTTTGTTTGCTTTCAGGAGTTGAACTTAAAGGTAACAAGCCTGTTAAGGTTGAACCTAGCGTGAGCCAAGTAGTCCACCTTTCACAGGTCTGTCTAATTCAGTGTGTTGGTGTATACGTTGTAGCTTCTTACTCATTACCTTAAATTTACACTTCATTGATTTAACGTTGTAGGCTACCCTTGCTGAGATTAAGAAAGGAAGTGATCCTATTACAATCTATGCAAAGACTGGTGACCAGAAATTGGTGATTGGGATTCTATCTGCTGACAATTTCCCTCAATTGTCATTTGACTTGGTTTTTGAGAAAGAGTTTGAGCTTTCTCACAACTCAAAGAATGGAAATGTTCACCTTACTGGATACAAGAGCTTCTTGCCTGACGAATATCCTTCTTAAGTGCTTATATGGATTTATTGCCTTTGATATTTGATGAATCTGTAACCATTCAAATATTCTTGCTATTTTTAAAATATTCTTTTGTTAACTTCCTTGACTCATCCTTTTCCTCTTCCACGGATGAAGATGACATGTTTTCTGGTAAGTTTTGGAGTAACATATAACGTTCATGTCAGTATATCCATTTTGTCTACTGTGTATGTACTGATGTCACATCTTCTCTGTATAATTTTTAGACTCTGAGGATGACGAGGAGGCCCCAACTCTTGTAGACTTACAAAATGGTTGATCATCTCTATCCAAAGATTGATATACATTCTGGTTAAGCTGCTGTTATACATCTCTTACCGGTTTTCTTCTTCAGGAGCTGCTGCTGCAGCTGCTAAGCCCAAGCCTGCTATTGTTGCCAAGAAGGATACCAAGCCCGAGGAAGAGAGTGATGATGACTCTGAGGACGATGATGATGATTCTGATGATGAAGATGATGATGAATCTGATGAAGTAAGATAATCATCCTGACAGTATTATTTGCTTGCACTCTTGTTTGTAAAATGCTTACTTTGTTATTTGCTTGTTACTCAGTTTTCAGTTGGTTAGTATAACAGCATGATGCTGTCATAAACTTACTAATGTAATTGGATAATACGAGTTGAAAATTTCTTGTGTCATAATTTCAACATTCATGATTTAAGGGAATTGTTTGAATTATTTTCTATTGTTCTAACTATTAGAGGAAACATAGGTTTAAGGATGTAGATCCTCTTGAAGCTCAATGCATGTTATGGTCATTAATAATTGCTTGTGTATATCTCAGGTGATGACTGCTGCTGATGAAGATGACTCAGATGATGATGACTCTGAGGAAGACGAGTCAGATGAAGAGGAAGAAACCCCAGTCAAATCGGTTGGAGACAAGAAGAGACCCGCTCCTGCTACAAAGACCCCTGAGCCTAAGAAGGCTAAAGTCGTTACCCCACAAAAAACAGACGGCAAGAAGAATGCCGGTGGTCATGTTGCTACACCTCACCCCGCAAAGAATGGGAAATCACCCAAGTCTGGCGGTCAATTCTCTTCCGGATCCAAGAAGTAAGCCTGGCTCGAAGCTTACATAATGTAGTCTCTTCCTGTATAGCTACAAGTACTTGTGATCTAAACATGTCTGTTTTCGTTACAGGGGCGGCTTTAACTCGAACAACAACTCAAACAAAAAGAAGGGCAAGTTCGGTGGCAAATAGAAAACACATCTTCAAGTCTCAATCGCTCTCTATAAATCTCATGTGGAGCTGGTGGAATTTTTTTGGGTTGTACTGAAGGAGGAAGGCTGGTTTAGTATTTTGTTTCGCTGTTTGTTTCTGTACTGAATCTGAGATATCGTTTACTATTGAGTTTTATAATGAATTTAAGTTTTGTCTTGAGATATTGTCCCTAAAATAGAATATCAAAGTGTTCTGGAATTTACAAGTTTGCCATTCTTCATTTCTACCGTAATATTTTCAAAATCTTGCAAAAGCTTTTTCATACGGTTTCGACAAATATAATTAGTTGTTTTCATATCTATAATATATTGTTTATAAGTTTGGCATTGTCTCTTTATATTAAACAAGTGAAATTATAATATTGTTAAATTTCTACATGAAATATGATCGTTACTTACTTTGTTGGAAGGCTTACATTTTTTTATATTTTTGGTACCAAATTTTCTAAATATGTCATGTTCAATATGATACGAGTTCCGGTTTTTTACGGCTACATAATATTCTTACGTAGATTGGCTTTAAATTATGTTGTCTTATGTTGTCCAAATCAAAGACAATCGACATCAAAGGGACAGTCCGTATCCTGGTTTAAAACCAGGAGGACTAATTATTCTAACATGATTCTATTTTAATCTAGCCATATCAACTTTTAAACTAAGTTTTTTTTCGTTCCGAGTAACTCGATTAATATAACAGTTCTACACGGTATCAAATCGAACTAACTGAACATAAGTCAGGTTCCACTTAACAACTCTAACAAACAAACATATACCGGGTTTTTATATATGTTAATATAAAATACGTGATTTATGATCGTTTTTTGGTTTTATTCTAATTGGGTTACCCTAAAACGCGATTTGAGGTTGCACAATGTGTTCTATCTACGAAATTAAAATTGATAATAAACATTAAGAGTTGAATTAACGCAAACAAGCTGGTTTGCCCGAGTGGTTAAGGGGGAAGACTTAAGATCTTCTGCACATAAGTGCGCGTGGGTTCGAACCCCACAGCCAGCATTTTTTGTCTCAAAAATTTTTTAAAAATCTTTTGGTGTCCTTCAACTATACTTTTTTCCTTAAATCTTTTGATTATATATTTTATTGAAATTTAATTATAAAATAATTTTTTTAAAAAGTAAATTAAAACTAATTATATATACATTAAATATTAACTTTATAAAATACTGAATAATGTACTTCAACTATTCTTTTCTCCTTAAATTCTTTGCTTATATATTTTATTAAAATTTAATTATAGAATAATTTTTTAAAAAAAATATTTTAAAACTAATTATATATACATTAAATATTAAATTTATAAAATACTAAATAATGTACTTTTTTTCAATTCAAAATTTTTTACAATTATTTTTAAAGCAAAATTTTAAAAAATAAAATAAAAAGTATTATAAAAAGTTAAAGAATTTATCCTCTTGTTGCCCTTCAACTTTGAACTTGTTTTTTCTTATTTCTTTCTTTTAATATATTTTATATAAAATTTAATTATAAATTAATATTTTTTAAAAATTAACACATTTAATATTACCTTTTTTTAAATACTAAT
>BSUD01000007.1:4895919-4918387 GCA_033239045.1 Fagopyrum esculentum | reverse complement strand
AAAAACTAATGTAAAAATAATAGAAATTTACTATATTTTTATTATAAATTAGGATACATAATTAGTTTTAACTTTTAATAAATCTTGTTTAGACTTTTAAAATTAAAAGAAATGGAAAACATAATAAATACTTCTAGTGTTTATATATAACTAATAAATTTAAAATTTAATGTTGTCATAGTATGTTTTAAAACTAATTATGTAACCTTACTTCAAATAATAATATGGTAAAATTTTATTTATTTTACTTTGTTTTTAATTTATTTTCTATATTTGAATTTGATTCGAAAATAAATTATTTTTCATTTATTTTAATTCAAAAAAATTTGCTTTAAATTTATTTTTATATTTTTAAATTAAAAAACTGCTATTACAAATCTAATTAGTTTTATAATTAGTTATTTATTTATTTTTATTATTAATTTTTTTATTGCAATGTATTATAAATGAATATAAGGGGGAAACAAATTATAGCATGAGAGTCGAGATTGCTATTCGTACCCACCTATTCATGCTATTCGTACCCTGACTACGCGTACGCAATGCGTAGCCGTAACAAGAAGCTCATTTCGTTCAAAAAATAAAGGAAAATGGTTACGACTACGCATGGCCGATGCGTAGTCCTACTACGCGTACGCCATGCGTAGTAGTCCATAAGACATATTTAGTTCGAAAAATGAAGGAAAGCTTACTACGCCTACGCATTGCGTAGGCGTAGTTGTGATGTGTATAGAATGTATATGGTGGTACGAATAGCAAGAACCCATGAAAGTAATGTTTGTGAATATTAAGAGGAAAAAAAATAAAGTTAACTATCTATAAGTTTTTTCTAACAATATGAACGAATATAATTATATCTTTATTTAAACCAATTTTTTTATATAGGATAAATTATATATAAGATAAAATTAGAAAAAATTACAATATAAAAATCAATAAAAACACAATTTTTCTATTTCATATGTGATTTAACCTATGATGCACGGACACGGACACGGATAAGGGAAACGGACACGGCGAGTAAAACAAATAATATATTTTTGTAAAGATATTGAAATATATAATTCTTATATCATATATACATATATATATGAAAGTAAATCAATAATATATGATTAAATAATAATAATAACATGATAACAAAATAACCGAAACAAAAGCTTAGAAACAAACATTTTCATTCTTACAAAATATAAAAATAAACATATTTTAGTCTTATAATAATAACATGATAACAAAATAACCGAAACAAAAGCTAAACATCTTCATTCTTACAAAATATAAAAATAACATATTTAGTCTTATAATCTGAAATAAACATACTCGGTATCAAAAATGAAGAATGAACTATTTATTTTGTAAATCAACAACAAGTGATTAACATGATCAATCCAGGAAAACAATAATCAATATTTGTAAATTATAAAAAAGTGAAAAAATTAGAATAACACACTCAATATTTAACAAAGAAAGATTAGACAATAAATTTGGAATCAAAGATTCAAAATTAATTTATGAAATCATAAGAAATGGAGGTAACAATCGGCCGGCGGAACAACATTTCAATAGTAGAGCCGAAGAAGAAGATCGGTGTCTTGCTTCCGGCAACCAAAATGTCGTAGGTGGCCATGTGGGGCTAGGTTTACCTAAAAAAAATAAGGTAAACTTTCGTTCACTTTGTTTTGATCGAATACAATCCGCTTCCTAAAAGTGTCCGGACCGTATCCTACCTCCGAAACGTGTCTCGATCGTGTCCGATCATATTTGACCATGTCCGATCCGTGTCACGTTGTGTCCGTGTGTCCGACACGGCGGGACACGCCACCTCCTAGAAATGTCTTTGCATCATAGGATTCAACTTATTAGAAACCCACTTACCTAACCCACGTGCAATAATTAACCATTCATTAAATTCAAAGTTAATGCATCATACTATTCTCTTCGAAACATAATATCACTTGTTCAAACATTTGACTTGTAGATGAGTAATTTTATTTGGTGTTTGCGAGGTTTGATTTGTTTCGATTAGTGACTTAGTGTCCATTAAACTCTATATTTTCTGGTGGTATTCCTAAGATTTTTTTTTTTATCAGTGCCTTTTTTTAACAAAACCGAATGTGAAACTTAGTTGAAATCAACCGAAAATATTAAAATTCAAGGACACCATCCGAAATTTGTTCAAAAAATTCTGCTAAACAATCAAAATTCATCCTCAGTTGCGGCCACATGTGAACATGAGTTGTTTATACACATGCATGCAGACAATTCTTCATTATTCCAATAAAAATCTCTTTTAATGTTCAATTATTGTCTATTTTTAAAAGTTATATCAGTCTTGGTGATGTGTGTATATATACATATATTTGAAGTCATGAAGCCATTTTCACTATCTATTCTTCTCCAAACTCAAGTTTTACTTACAATTTTGAAGCGAGTTAGAGAAGAGAGAGATGGGAGAAGTCTACCCTGGAGATGTGGAAATAGCAAGCCATCAACCCCAAAAGGAACAGCTTGATGCTGGTGCTCTTTTTGTTCTCAAATCTGAAGGTACTTAATTGCACTTTTGATCCTCTACCTCCATCTCAATCATCAAGTCTTTATCTTTTATTTCTCGATCTATAAGATGGTGTGTTATCTGATGTCACACCACAACCCGAGTTTTGCACCACTACGGTGGTTGGTTGTGTACAAGATTTGTCGTTAGTGTTACAAACCGACGTTTTCTAGCTATCCTCCTCTTATCCAGGAGGATAGCTAGACCAACTATCACACCCGGAAAACAATAAGGTAAAACTAGTAGTTTTTCTGGGTGTAATGGATAACTTTTCATGTGAAAGGTGTTGTACGCGAATTGAAAACGCTTATCATGACACTTAGTTGATCTTGTGTTGTGTTTTACTAGTGAAATTGTAGGGTTTGTGTCAATAATCGAATTTTCCGTTGTTAAAACACCTCACTCTCAATGTTAAGTTTATATATTTTAGACTTTTTTCTTAAGATTAAACGACATGAGTTGTGTTTTATGTAAAATTTTCAGGTTCATGGTGGCATTGCGGATACCACTTGACAACGTCGATAGTAGCCCCGGCGTTACTTAGCCTACCGTACGCCTTCACCTTCTTAGGCTGGGCTGCCGGGATTGTTTGTCTCATAATCGGTGCCCTCGTAACCTTCTACTCATACAACTTATTATCTCGTGTGCTCGAACAACAAGCCGAGATAGGTCATCGTCAACTCCGGTTCCGTGACATGGCATTCGACATCTTGGGTACGTATCATATAAGTTTTATAATATTTACTATCTATCACCAAATATTCTAGCTATCACAAAGCTGATTTTCTACTTATCGATCATCTTTACATGTTATTTTAATACATAGTCTTTGGGTCAATACCAAATAGTCATAACTACTAGCAATATTATAATATATTTAACTATAAGATTCGTTATAATTTCGTACGTTGAATTTTAGATTGGCTTTACGATGACGTATATTAATATTAAATGCATGGCAATTGGATTTGTTTACGTCAATGGTGAACTTATCACTCGGTGCTAGTGGAAGATATTATTAACAAAATATTTAATTTCAAAATAATCTTATAAAAATATATTATTATAGAAAATTAAAAGATATAAGATTTAATTTAACAAAAATTTATTTTATTCTTTCTTTTTTTAATATATCCGAGTATTCAGATCATTTCGATCAAGTTGTAGAACATTATCTACGTACCATATATGCCGTAATTATGTCATGAAAGGTATATATATATTTGAATATTAATCGGTCCAAAATGACGGGCAGGAGCCATTCAATGTGTTAGTGGAAGTTTATCTTTTATAATTCGACGGGTCTAATACGTGGAGGGATGCAGTGACGGATCCAAGGGGGATAACGGGGTGTACGGTGCCCCGACTTGTGACGTCGTTTTGCCTTAGGAAGGAAAAAAAATAAGGAAAAAACCTTCCTTAAAACGAATTATGTTACAAATTGTTCTATTAGCTCATCTGGTAGAGGAAGCTAAGGAGTACATGAAGTCGTGGGTTCGAGTTTTTGGAGTAGCAAAAAGTTCCTTTATATTTTATGAATAAAAACAAATTACAATAAATTTAGATGGAAAAATTAAATGATGTTTATTATTTCATTAATTCCTAACTAATAAAATAAAATTAATATAATTTTTAATAAAATAATTCATCAACAACTACACTATATTTAGAGTGATTAAATAAGTAAACTTTTTTTTATTTATTTAATCTTAATATTCGACTACCCTTATAAAATTTTATTTTTGTGCCCATCCAATCAAAATTTTTTGGCTCCGCCACTGGAGGGATGCACGCAAGTGAACTTTACACATAAGTCTTCGAAGTTCCATCCTAAAACCAATTGACAATAGGAGGAATAACCCTAATACTTATATATTAGGTTCGGTTATTATCATATTGTCAATGTGGGACAATATATCCACACATCTTAACAATGTGTTAATACATGGTCGTTGGAAGCTATGATTAGTGATCCCTCATATGATGTGTTTTTCTTCATTTAATTATGATTAGGCCAATTAGATTAAAGTCTGGTTAGATTTTGCATTTTTTTAAAGCAAAAAAAATAACAACAATTTACACGTTAATATTATGATATTAGGTCGATCGATCTCTAACATGTCAACTCTTCTGGTCGCCAATTCTCATGCTATGTTTTATGAAAATGAAAATTATTTGTATATATTGTAAAGTCATTTCATATCATGGTTTATTTTGTATATAAATATGAATTAGTTTTAATTGATATATTTTGTAATAAATAAGTTATTATAAAAACACAATTAAACCGTGTTTGAAAGTTTGTGAGAGTGTTAATTCTATGTAAATTTAATATCATAAATAGTTTATATTAACAAGGCTGATTTGATAGGTCGGTTAACATGTGTATCTTAACTTGTAATTGAGATTCAAAAACACAATTAGTTTTTGAAACACAAAAATAATTAGGCCACCAGCTTTGACGATTCGACGATAATGACGTCCACAAAACGACAAAGCATGATATACTCAGCGGCAGAGCAAAAAAAAATAAAAATTTAAAAATTTTTGGTGGGAGGGACACAAGTTTTTTTTATAAGATACGTTGCATATTAAGTTTTAAATTGAACAATAAAATCTAAAAATTAAATAAATAAATAAAAATTTACATAAATTAGAGCTTTTAATTTATTTAAAATAAAAATAAAATAATTTTTTTTGCTAATCTCAGGTGTAGAACTTGGACTAGAAGTACTCATTCTCTTCCTCTACCAAATGAGCTTGTAGACCAATGTGTATCATATTTCAGGGTTTTTTTCCTCCTTTTTTCCCCTTCCTTAGACTTCCTTAGGCAAAACGAGATCGCAAGGCGAAACACCGTACCCCCGTTACCTACACCGTACCCCCGTTACCTCCCTAGATCCGCCCCTGGATATACCTCTGCGGCTATCTTGACCTCAAACCTATTGAGTTTATCTTTATTTATTTATATAGATTAAAAATTTAAACAAAAATGAAACTGATTTTTTTTTTTTTGTAAAAAATATATGCAGGGCCCAAATGGGGAAAATACTATGTGGGTCCTACCCAGTTTTTGGTGTGCTACGGTGCAGTGGTAGGCTGCACTCTTCTTGGAGGTCAATGTATGAAGGTTGGTCTACCCTTCATTTGTCAATTATCTCCTTTTCTCATATTAACTTTTTTTTTTTGACATTTATAGTACTAATAATTTTCTTTGATGGACACCTTTGCAATAAAAATATCTTTCTTTGACTTACTATTTATTAACAATAAATTAACTAGTAGAATAATTGATAACTTTTTAAATTATTTAAAAAATAAAAATAAGGAAAAAATTAGTAGGGTAAAACATTTCACTTTGCCAAAATAATTCTTTTTAGATTTATGTCTGGTAATCAGATTCATAGTATAAATATATTTAGTACATATATTCTGATCAAATCTAGCACATTTTAACTTCAATTTAATGAAAGTGGTAAAAATTAAAGGGATACACAAAGTTACTGTAAATAGAAAAGGACCTGGCCAAATTCTTTCACTTAAAATCTAACTTCATCTTTTGAATTTTTAGTACTTAACTAAAAAAATTATTTTTATTTAAAAAAATCTGATTTTTTTTTTTTAACTTTTATTGATATTCCATAATTGTAATTTCAACAAATAATGACAATCAAACCGGGAAAAATTTTTTGGAAAAAAGGTTCGGTTTCGATTTCGGGTTTCGACATTTGTATAGATCAATTCATATTATTAGTACTATGAATTAGGTTTGATTAAGGTTGTTATTAGTTTGTATGTTTTTCAAATCATATTGTTTTTGTTTTCAGGCAATCTACCTATTGTCACAACCAGAAGGAGCAATGCAATTGTATCAATTTGTGATAATATTTGGAGGATTATTGTTAATATTAGCCGAAATGCCATCCTTTCACTCTCTCAGGCACATCAATTTGATATCTTTGGTTCTTTGCCTTCTCTATAGTTTCTGTGCAGCTGCAGGATCCATTTACATAGGTAGGTTTCTCGATCTTAAACATTATGGTATGAGATTATTTCTAATAAAGATTGTATCTTTATGTTACAATATATGTTCTTTTGTTTATAGGACATTCATCCAAGGGACCTAAAAAAGATTACTCCATAGTTGGAGATAGTACAGATAAACTATTCGGAGTTTTTAACGCTGTTGCAATCATTGCAACAACGTTTGGAAATGGAATCATTCCTGAGATTCAGGTTAGCTACAAAGTCAAACTATATATATATATATATAGAGGGTGCGGTTTCAATGAGAATGAAATGTATTTTGACGTACATACGTGATGGCCATGCAGGCAACCCTAGCACCGCCGGTGAAGGGGAAGATGTTTAAAGGGCTAAGTGTATGCTATTCCGTCGTGTCGGTTACCTTCTTTAGCGTTTCGATCTCCGGTTACTGGGCATTCGGTAATCAATCTGCTGGCCAAATCTTGATGAACTTCACAGATAGCAATGGAAGAGAGTTGGTTCCTAAATGGTTCATTTACATGACTAATGCCTTTGTCATCCTTCAACTTTCTGCAGTCGCCGTGGTAATAATCCCTTTTTAATTATCACCTTGGCCCGCAATCCAAATCTTCTGTCCCTGATCCTGTCTCTCATGCTGTCCCTGAATTCTTATTCATCCACGTGACCCCTATTTTTAATATCTGAACCCAACTAACAATTAAAACTTTATTTTTTTTAAATATAGGGGCCACGTGGACGAATAGGAATTCAAGGGACAGCATGAGAGACAGCATCAGGGACAGAAGATTTGGATTGCTTGGCCCGATCACTAACTAAACAAGTCGAGTATGATCAGATTAATAAGTTCGACTAAGATTTAGGATCGCTTCGATTCTAAACAAGTCAAACATATCAAAACTCGAGCTCGTTCAGCTCGAATAACAAGCTGAACTTAAACTTATCATAACATCAACATATCAAAACTCGACTCGTTCGGCTTGAACTTACTAAAACTCGCCTATTTCCGCGTGAATACTTAACTAACAAGAGTGATATTTTTGTATAGGTTTACTTGCAGCCTACAAACGAGGTGCTAGAGAATCTGTTAGCGGATCCAAAGGAGAAACAATTCTCACTACGAAATCTCGTACCAAGGGTTATTTCACGATCGATATCAGTTGTAATCGCGACAACCGTAGCCGCGATGTTGCCCTTCTTCGGGGACATCAATGCCGTGATCGGAGCTTTCGGGTTTCTCCCTCTCGACTTCGTACTTCCAGCCATCTTCTACAACGCAACATTTAAGCCTAGTAAACGTAGCTTTGTGTTCTGGCTTAATGTCACGATTGCTGTCGTGTTCTCGGCGTTCGGAGTCTTGGCCTCCATTTCTGCAGTAAGACAGATCATTCTTGATGCTAAGAACTATAAGTTGTTTGCTAATGTATAGAATAGATTTTTTTGTTCGATTAGGGCACTTCATTTGTGAGATCTAGATGTAATGTATCTATGAATGATTCTTTTGGGGTGTAATGTTTATGATTTTATGTATGGTGTTTGTGAAGTTGAAATTTAAGAAGAAAATTACTGTATTTTCAGGTTGTTTTTATTTTTTAATTTGCTTCTTTTATAGAGTAATTAAGCAATGTATATTCTTAACTTCTCTAGCATTTTTAGGTGGGAAAAAATTTTAAATAAAATTTACGATAAGATCACCTATAAAATTTTTGGAAGGTATCTTTGTTAAATTTTCAGACATTTTATTTAAAACCAGAAATAAATCAAGAAATTTTATGGATTGCTTATATGTTTTAATCACCTTTGTTATCTGCAAGTATGCATTGCTATCACCAAATGGGATCCGTGGCGCAATGGTAGCGCGTCTGACTCCAGATCAGAAGGTTGCGTGTTCGATTCACGTCGGGTTCAATACCCCGAAATATTCCCGGTCCTTTTTTTTTATATTAAAGTTTTTTTAGATGACTGGAAATATTCTGTCTGACTATTTACATAAGTATGAACTGAATGAAGAATAGAGGTAACGAATACAAACTGTCACATTTTGTGTCTCTATTTCGTGATGAAACAAGATCTATGCAAAATGTTTGTGAGGTGGAATGAAAGCTTGATAGAGAATCGAATAATCCGTGAAGAGAAACTCTTCTTTAACTCGTAATGTAGGCTAACCCATCTGAGTTGCCATGGAAAATTTGAAACAAGTAATGATAAATCTGAAGGTATTTTTATTCCATTTCATCTAAATGTCCGAATGTTTCACTCCAGTTAGCTGCAGCTTCTTCAGGAGTACGAAATGTCCAGATATGGTTGCTTTCTTTCTCGCGTGTTTCCAGTATTTCCTGCATTCAGTTATCGCTTATCACTTATTAACAGTTAATATATTTCGATTCTTAGCATGAGGGAGGAAATTGAAAACGCTTAAGTTCGAACACAGACAGACACATAAACAACTCTATAGAATTAAGAGTTTTCAGCTCTTGATAATGAAAGCCAAAAAACTCAGATAGCTTGACATGTTAAGGCCATAGAAAAAAAGAAAACATCACTGTTTGACTCAATTTACCAAAATTTTAAGCTTCTGAATCTTCTCATACTTGGAAGTTTAGGATCTTAGTTTTTTATCCTTGCAACTTTGTTTATAATTGGTATTTCTCAAAACTATAATATTAACCAATGACCCTAATGGTTTCATAATTTTTTTTCCCTACAAAAACTTAATACCTGGATTACATCATACAAAAAGTTCTGTAATGACATGCAACCAAGATGTCAAGAACCCATAATTTCTAGACCAAGTTAAGCAAGACAATATTACTATAGAGAAGATAGATGGTTAAATGTAAGTTGTCCAAGATATTTGATTCCCAAAATGGAATTACTTCAGACAAGAATCCATATTTGGGTACAGTTATTGGTCTCACTTCACCGGATCGATTCAGCTTATTTTACCTCTTTAAATTCTTGAACACGGTCCCCTATATGAATGTGGTTGTCCTAGTATTTTTTTAATGTAGTATTCCTTTAACCAACATTTGTAAAACCTCATCTACACCTTTCTCTAGTCTATATCGCCAAATACTTGGCCGACCACACACTTCTACTGATTACAGTATCGAATAATTTCCTGAACTTCTTATAGAACCTCCTAATATTCTAAGACGTTTGTTAATTGATTCGCTCATATGACATTAACCAGCCATCTTACAGCTCTATGGACTGCAGAGCTCATTGATCATCCTTAAGACGACTTGTATTTCACATGATAAAGGCGAGGCCAAACAAGCAGCAGTACAAGTGAATAATCTAGAGGTACCCATCTTTCTGAGTCAATTAGTGAATTGATACATATCTTTCTTATTTTCTAGCTAATGATTTATATTGGTCAGTAGAGGCCTAATATATTCACCCTAATGGTTTTACAACTTCTTCTATGAAAAAACTAAAAATCTGGAATACATCATGAATGAAATCCCAAAACTGACATTCAGCCGATAATCTGAAGTTGGAATACTGCTTGTAAAATCATATGCAGGCATACCTGCAACTCGGAAGATCGCTTTGTTTTCAGGCTTAAGCAGTCAACGAGGTTGCTCCACTTCCCAGAACAATTATCAAGAACTCCACTTCGATAATACTGTTGCATCTGATGTACAGGAGCTGCAAAAACCGCTTACTCCAATCAGAGAACTGATCTAAGTTAAGCAAGTACGCCTCTGAACGAACACAAGCTATTCAATTACAATGAAACCTATTTCTGACCTCCTATCTTGAGTACAAGCAGATATAATGCATTCAATAATCATTATCATTCAATATAGACAAGAAACATAAGTCAAAATCAAGCTAGCAAAGGCAAAGTACAATTCAGCTCAAACTAGTTTGATTAATTTCAGTATATTATTGAACATGCCAGATCGAAGCATTACAAATCAACAAATCCCAAAATAGAGGAAATCATGCAATTTAGAAGTTCTACATCTAATCACAGCCATCAGATAATTCGCAAACAGAAGGAAACCACCAATTAACCAAAGAAAGAGAGAGAGCTAACAGTAGCAAAACCAGAGCGCGTCAAAGCAAGGCATGCAGGACAGTGTCCGCCTTGGAGCGATGGAGCCGCCAATTTCTTCAGTCATCGCCACCGTCTGCAGTTGGATGCTTTCTCTCTGCTCCGACATCTTCAGAGCGCGTCGAAGCAACACGCTTTAGTCAAAGATAAGGGAAACTACGCAATTGACAACCAACACGAAATCAAAACAGATTCAATCTTTGACAGTCCAAAACTAAACCCTAATTTCGTAACAGAAATTTACAATGTTTTCAAAATTCCGGTGCCGTCGGTGTTGCCAGAGGATACAGCAATTGATGCTCGCTTTCCGCTAGTTTTGGACGGTCTGCACAAAATAAATAAACTACACAAAACGACCCGTAATAAGATGAATTTGCACAAAATCACGTTTAGCTTCTACTTTTCACAAAACTGTCCAGAAAACTTGTTATACTCAAAACTATAAAAACAGCTGACCCTATGTCATATCAACAATATGCCATTGTCTGCTCCTCATTTTTTTTCTCTCACCTTCATTTTATCAATCTAAAGAAGAAAAAAAGAAGTCCACTTAAAGAGGAGGTAAGCTATGGGAGAAGTTTACGTAGAAGATCTAAGAACAGCCCATGAATCTCAGAAACATCAGCTTGATGCTGGAGCTCTTTTTGTTCTCAAATCTAAAGGTATGTTCTCAAATCTAAGGTCTCTCTACTTGTTCAATCTAAAGGTGTACGCTTCTTCATCTTTGTGAAATTACACATAGTGTATAGAACTCTAGGGTTTGTGTTGATGATCCAAGTTCTGTATTTACACTTTTAGTGAAATTTCACATTTCATGGAAGAGTACCGGTTTCACTATCCGGTCATCGAGTCAGGGTTTGAGCGCGTTTGGTAACGGTGTATTACGAGAACCATAGAACTTATCGGCACGAAAATTATGAGAATTATGAAAAAAAATTCAACCTCACAGGGATAGATTATGAAATTCCGATCATATTTTGTAATTTGACACCCCTTGATGATATAATAATTTTCGACGAATCATAAAAAATAATGTATTTTTTTCTCGTGGGTTTTCCTTCTAACTATGTAATTAGTAAATTTGAAGATTGTTGATCGATTTTAAAATTTTCAGGATCATGGTGGCATTGCGGATATCATTTGACGACATCAATCGTAGCTGCAACCTTACTAAGCCTTCCATATGCTCTCACCTTCTTAGGCTGGATTGCGGGAATTGCATGCCTAGTTATCGGTACACTCGTAACCTTTTACTCGTACAACTTGTTGTCATGTGTGCTCGAACATCAAGCCGAGATAGGTAATCGCCAACTCCGATTTCGTGACATGGCCTTCGACATCTTGGGTATGTATACTAAACTATCTTTACGTAACACTTACCCCATCTGGTTATATTTTTTGAAACGGAGTGAAAACGAATATAGTTTATATATATTAAATTGTTCATGAAATGTTTTGTAATTATTTCTTGAGCTTTAAATAGTTGGAGTAAAATTTAATTGATACATATAGGAAAAGAAAATGCATCATTCAGAATGTTTTTTTTCTTTAAATTACTGATTAAGGTTGTGTTTCGTATCAGATGTGGGTTTTTTTTTACTATTTTTCTCTCGTATAACTCATTTTAATGATTTAATATAATCTCCATCTAATATCAAACCCTTATAAAAATTAATCTACTTCAAATTAATCTAAAATAACACTTATAACCCGATACCAAACACAATCTATTTTTCTAAATGAACAATGACATTCACCCAATATTTTCGTGACCAAGAAATCAAAGTTGTCCATCACAAAAATCTTATCATATAGAAAAGTCATGACTAAAAGACAATTAGATATTACTATTAGTCTATTAATATAATTGCTATTTTACACATACAAAAAAACAAAATTTGGATTGAAGATTCTTCATCTCTTGTTACGTATTGGAATTTTAGTTTATATCATGACGTAAATGAAAGTGTCATCTTAATAATGTCAGTATCGTACTTAGACATCACACACATTGGGTCGTACTAGACATATTACACATACAAGTTTTTCGGTTCGTTTTTAACCGATCGCCACATAGATTAAGTGACGTGGCGAGATTCATATCCGTTTGTTTTAACCCATTTTTATTTGATATTTGATAACCTTAGAACAAGTTCACCTTTTGAGTTAAAATGTCAAAAATCGTTAGTTTAAATGGCATTAGGTCAAATATGTTACATTGTCATTGGACATGTTTTCACCTGTTTTGTTTCTTAACCGGTAAATTCGATCAACGTGGTTTAATTAATTTGTTATTTTTAGTGATATTTTTATAAACAAACAAAAAATCATTATGCTATAAAACAATTAAAAATTAGAATGAGGTGTCCATACAAATTTTTTTCTAAATTATTTACTAAAATAAAATCACTAACAAAATTTTTTAAAAATATAGGTAAAATTATTATTTTTAAATTGATAAGTAGAGATATCTTTTAAAAGCTTTTTGTAAAAACTAATTAAAAATGTAATGAAATGGGATCATATGTGAATATAATGTTGATAGTAGCCGGTTAAGAAAAGTCAAACCAAATGTCAAGATTTTAGAATTTGAAATTGATAAGGTTACCAAATATTAAATGAAAACCGGTTAAAACAAACAGGTGGACATGGTTTTTTTCAACAATGGATGTCGCCACATCACTTTATTTATGTGGCGACGGTTAAAACCGAACGGGTGAACTTGTTCTTAAGAAATTTCATATGATAATCTTGACATTTCTTGTGACATTTGTTAACCGATTAGGAACAATATTATATTTATAAATGTAGTTCCATTTCATTATTTTTTTAAAAAAATATCTTGCTCTAAAGATTTATTAACGTTAGAATCAGAAACCTTAAGTCAAATACAAAATTTACTAAAGTTAGAAACCTTAAGTCAAATATAAGATTTAGGATTTAGGGTTAGGTAGATTTGAATATGAACTATTTTTGGTTTTTGTAAGAACACCCGTTCCGTTGTAATCTATTTTTTGAACCGTTTAGAGACAGTAATAAAAAAAGCTAAATAAACCGGCTTTAATTTACTAACGTCAAAATTAATTGTAATCCGGCAGCGTTCAGTGGACGCCAGGCTATAAAAAATTGCCGCCGGCACCCTAGTTTGAAAAAAAATATCGGCAAAAATTGATTTTTTTACTTCAAGGGTTTTAAATTTTTTTAAAATTTTGGAGCCCATGACGCCGGTTCTCAAACTTGACCTCGGCGCCTTGCGAATTTTGTTGACCCTTCTGAATTTGAGCGATGTGTGTATAAAACGTCCCGTCGGATTTTTATCCACCTCAAAAAAATGATGGATTTTTATTTTTAAAAAAATTGCAGGGGCAAAATGGGGAAAGTACTACGTGGGACCCACCCAATTTTTGGTATGCTATGGGGCAGTGGTAGGCTGCACCCTTCTTGGAGGCCAATGCATAAAGGTTGCTCCTTCAAATTTAGTTTCACTATCCTCTTATATTGTTCATCTTATTCACTAATTTTCAGTATAAAAAACTCATTTCTTTAATCATCATATCAAATTATTATTCAAATTTGGAATCAATTTCCTACGTTAATGGAAAAATTCCAGCATCAAATATAAAAGGTTGGGTTTTACACACATCCGATCGTACATATGTGTCGTATTAGCAGTGTTATTTTTTTCGGATTATATCTTCTTAGGCCATAAATCATATAAAAAAAATACTGTTTTTTTTAAAATTTATTTGTTCAAATTTATAATAACTTAACACCAACTGAAAATCATTATCAATAAGATTTTACTATTACCATTTTTAATTTCTTTTGTTTAACAATTTTTTTTGCAGGCAATCTACATATTGTCAGAACCAGAAGGAGCAATGAAGTTGTATCAGTTTGTGATAATATTTGGAGGGTTAATGCTAATATTAGCCCAAATTCCATCCTTTCACTCTCTCAGGCACATCAATTTGGTCTCTTTGGTTCTTTGCCTAGTCTTTAGTTT
The DNA here is from genome assembly GCA_033239045.1 of Fagopyrum esculentum. Lineage (NCBI taxonomy): Eukaryota > Viridiplantae > Streptophyta > Magnoliopsida > Caryophyllales > Polygonaceae > Fagopyrum > Fagopyrum esculentum. The sequence continues at coordinate 4,903,756 of BSUD01000007.1, read as the reverse complement.
TCTTGCAACTGCAGGATCCATCTACATAGGTATTATTCTATTGAGGGTCAGTTTGGTTTTAATCACGAAAACGAAACAAAAATAAATTTAATCAATATGCATACTCTTTTTATTCATGAATTTAGAATCATTCAGTGTGGTTTACAGTAATTGTAGTAGAATTTCATTAATTTTGATACTCTATAGGTAAATAAAACGGGAAAAGGCAAATGCAGTTTGCATGAACCCACAAGAAATGATTCAAACAAATTTAAAAAAGGTACATATATAGACTGAATTTATTTCCGTTGCTGAAGTCACAACCAAACGGGGACTAAACATTCACACAACTTTGAACCTTTTTTGATTCATTACATGATGAAACATATGTTAGGCTATTTCGATCACCTGAAAATCTCACCCATATTTGAGGGATATCCAACCAAGTACTCGACTTTAAGAAAGGTTAAAATTGATCAAATTCGGGTGTGATTCGGGTAACGTATTTTCTTAGGTGCGTTATCATCGTATCGTATTATATTTGTTTGTTTTTTTGTAAATTTTTTTACAAGGATTAAGTATAAGTCAAATGAGTGATTTTGTAAGTTGAGTCGGTTGATGAAAGTGGTACCGGTCCGGTCATCGCTCATAAGTCGTAATACAAGAGCTAGCCTAAACGTTATATGTTTTCTTTTGACAGGATATTCATCCAAGGGACCAAACAAGGATTACTCGATAGTTGGCAATGGTGTGGATAGAGTATTTGGTATTCTTAATGCTATTGCAATCATAGCAACAACATTAGGAAATGGGATTATTCCTGAGGTTCAGGTTAGCTATATAGTAATCTATTTATGCACGTTATTTTATATGGGTGAATTGATGTATACGTAACTACGTACGTGCATGGTGCATGCAGGCAACCATAGCACCACCGGTGAAGGGGAAGATGTTCAAGGGCTTATGTGTGTGCTATTCCGTCGTGTTGGTTACCTTCTTTAGCGTCGCGATCTCCGGTTACTGGGCATTTGGTAATCAAGCCGAAGGGTTGATATTGAGTAACTTCATAGACAACAATGGAAGAGTGTTGGTTCCCAAATGGTTCATTTACATGACCAATGCCTTTGTCATCGTCCAACTTTCCGCAACCGCCGTGGTAACGATCCCTTAACGTGCGAATATTTGGTTTGACTAATAAGCGCGGTTAGTAAAGATCGTGAATCGTAACCATATCTTTAGTTCTTGATTATCCATAGTTTGGCTCAGTCTTTAGTTAGCCAAGAAAACATAGACATACATTGCGTGGGGTTTCCTCGTACCTCCGAGTGCATATACGGATTGGACCCGAGTCTTATGCATAAACCTAGTGAGATTTCATCATAAAACCAATTGACAATAGATTTAACCCATCAGCCTAGTATATACTAGGATGATCCCGTTATCATTTGTTATCAATGTGAGACCTTTCATATTGCACAAAGCCATCCTTAGATAAACAAAATGTAAGTAGACAATCGTTGGCCATATGCTAGTGAAGTGAATTTTGTCTCTTGAGTTATTTAACTAATGAATCAAAGCATGACACTTTCTTACAGGTTTACTTGCAACCCACAAACGAGGTACTAGAGAAGCTACTAGCGGACCCGAGCAAGAAACAATTCTCACCGCGGAATTTTGTACCAAGGGTTCTGTCCCGATCTGCATCAGTTGTCGTTGCCACAACCATAGCCGCAATGTTGCCTTTCTTCGGAGATATCAATGCTGTAATCGGAGCGTTCGGGTTCATCCCACTGGACTTTGTACTCCCAGCCATCTTCTACAACAAGACGTTTAAACCGACAAAACGTAGCTTCGTGTTCTGGCTAAATGTTACTATTGCCGTCGTGTTCTCGGTGGTGGGAGTCTTGGCCTCTATTGCTGCAGTTAGGCAGATCAGCCTTGATGCTAAAACCTATAGACTATTTGCTAATGTTTAGTTTAAGAGTATGTATGATTGAATGAGCCAAGACATAAAGCAACTGAAATTATACGCTCATGTTCAGCTCGTTTATAACAGAGTTTAGCTCGAATCGAGCCTAAATTCTACTTGAGTTTCAAAATGTGTTCCTAGTAGACTTACATGCAAATTCAGTAATAGGTCCCTTTCATATACTTATACACACCATTACAACCAACCCATACAGTAAATCAAATATAAGCCTATCAATTAATTTACATTTACCAAAAATTCCACTAACAATTAACAAAACCCTAAATTTCACAATGCAGCAATTATATCCACCCTCAAAACCTCATTGCTGTGTTGCATTTTGGTGTGCAGAAGCCAGCAGGTGAAAGGGGGTCAATGGGCTAAGTAGACAGTGTCAAGAAGCCATCACTCCCATCAGGAAAATCAGACAAAGTAGTTAATATGTTCTCCTAGGTGAAAAGCATCTTCAACTCCTCAATTCGGGCTGATCGAACTTCTTGATCTGTCAAGGCCCCAGATATTATCCGTTGCTTTCGTGCTTGCACGGCCTCCATTCGTTCCTCAACAGTCCCCTGCTAGACCATAACCGCAACTTACGTCTTTAATAGTTTTATTGGTAAGCTTAGCAAAACCAAGAAGAATGGTGGATCCATAAATGTTATAAATCCCACAATGTACAGAACAGTTTTGCATTCAGCTTTTGAAATTTTTTATGGGAGAATAATGATTGAAGTCCTTAGACAAAGTTATTTTACCCAGAAAATAATAAACATACCTTGATAATAAACCTTTTGATCGTCACACTTTTAGTTTGTCCAATGCGATGGATACGCATGACTGCTTGCTCCTCAACAGCCGGGTTCCACCAGGGATCCTGTGGATAAATATTGGTGCAATATGTTAAAACAAAAAGATGATCTAAGAAAAATTGAAATTTTGAAGTTGTCCCCCAATATGAACTACATGAAGCATCTCATACAACATTGTTCGATGTCCAACTTTGAGCTAAGACTCTGGTGTTCATCAATAATGTGAAAGGGTAAGACTCGTGAACTTGGATCAAACATTATATATGAATATGCCATTAGTCCTTATGAATACAGAGTATATCACAAACAATACAATCAATTATCTGCATTGGTAGCACCCATAAAGTAGACTTTGATTTTTCTGTACCCACCATAACAAAGGCATTTGATGCTGCTGTTAGATTTATTCCTACACCACCAGCCTTAAGTGACATCAACAGAACCTGTATAGCCAAGTCAGTAATAAATAGACCAATTATGGCACTTGACAAAAACTTGAACCAGATTCCTCTTAATAAACAAAAATTTCAAGTACCCGGTCAGTTTGACTAACCATGACATTGCTTTCTTCAGAAAACTGTTTGATAACTTTCTCACGCTGTTGTAGATTTAAAGTCCCATCAAGACGTGCAAATGATATGTTGTTCCTGTTTATAATGAACCAACAATCAGTTGAAACTGGGAGTGAACATTAGAATATTAGGTGCAATTTGGTTCTACAGCACATGCAGCAAAATTAGATGCAATTTGGTTCCTGTTTGCACCTGAATGTCCGATAGGAAGCTCAGCTGGACAAACATTGTGAAGAGAAGGACCGTGCAAAATGGCTCCCTTCACAATTGTATTATGTACAAAAAATGGAAGTATTCTTTCAAGCAAATTACCGAGTAAAAGCAATCTGTAGTAGATCCAGAAAAGCAGTCCACTGGCTAAAGACTATGCTTTTTGATCCTGATGAACGCAAATTTTCAAGTTCACGCAAAAGGGTTGTGATTTTGGTTGATTCAACCCAACTCTTCTCAACATCAATCTGGAATCTACTATCAGTTGGGGCGGTGATAAGTTCTTGCTTGCTTACAGTTTTCCTGAAGAATAATCCAAAAGTTTTGCAATGAGAATATGCAAAATGCTTTCAATGCTATAAAAAAAAAGCTGAGAAACAACCAAGGGGTGGCACGTGAAGGGGAGGGATACTGCAAAATGAACAACATATGATACGTGCCTGCAAACAGGACACAAACCAGAAGCGTGATTCCTCCAACTGGCCAAAAGACACTCTCGACATAACCGATGAGCACATGGAGTCAAAACTGCATCTTCAAAAGCTTCAAGGCATATTGGGCATTCTCCTTGCTCCCCTTTTCGTAGCTCTTCCACAACCTCCTCAACAAAAGCTCGAGATGGTGCATCTTTTTCTTCCCCTTCCCCAGCACCTTGCCCGCCTTTTAGGAATTGTTTTGCTAGCTTATTCAAGTCAGCATATTCTTGTGTATCACTTCGGCTGAAATTTCAAAAACCAAGACTTAAGAAACATAAGGAGATTTTGAGGATGTAGAGAGCAAACCAATAACAATGACCCTATAAAAAGCCATCTTTAGCTGATGCGCAAAGTAACACCACCAATATGCAGTCAAGAGGTCCATATTATGTCATCTGTCAACTGATGAACCCATGATTATGTGCGTAACTAAGCATATAAAACTATTCGAAGAACGAATAAATGAAGCCAAATAACCCTTTTAGGCAAAGGATAAGCCGTAGAAGAACTGTATCCAAATCAGAAGCCTTGGTCATTTTTCTGGAGAAAAGTCATCTGAACAGTCTAATCAGTAAGAGTCTACAGATACTCTCTCCGATACCATGTTTCCAGTATCTAAAACAATAATTTCTCCTACCAAAGAAGTATTTGACTTTGCAACAATGATGAGAAGATGCCAACTATATTCTCCAAACAAATAGATAAGCATACATGTAACTGCAATGCATCATCACGTCCACATTGAACTTGTATAGGAATGTCAAAAAATAAATGCAAAGATAAATTCAGGATGAAATGAACCAAAACCTCATAACAAGAAAGGGATGATCACAGCATTGTCGCAGGCGCAAAAGCAACTCCAATATAGAAGCATAATTATGAAGCACTCGTCCTTGCTCCACAAACTGATCAAACTTCACCTGGTAACATTATAGACTTACATAAATAAACCTGGAGACTCATGTAATATTATAACAAACACCAACGGATTAACAAAATTCAGAAGGGCAATTCACCTTCGATTTTTTGAATAAGGCCTGATAGAAATCATTTTCAGCTTCAGTCAGTTCACAGTATATCACATGCATTTCGGCTGGCGGAAGAGTTAAAATTGGTCTGTTCAATGGAGAACAAGATTTCAAAACAATATAGACACGTACCCAACCAAGAGGACAAGTGATCAGCAGTAGACACATTATACCTTCCATCTCGGTCTAAACTGTTTTTAGTTCTTCGCAACATAATTGGCTTTAGGATGGACTGAACCACTTTTAATCCTCTTTCATCACCTTCCTCAAATGGTTTTTGAATGAGCTTATTCCACCTACAACAATAAATCAGACATTATACAGCTGTCAAAAGGACACAAACAGAAGTTTCAGGTCCCGCTGACAAACTGGGATGATATGTAATATCTGCCATTCATAAGACTAATATCTAATTAGACTTCATGAATAGATAAAATACTCTTTTCTGCAAGAATGGATCAGACATGATACAGCTTCAGGGCCTCATTTTCAAGTGATACAACATTGATTAGAAATAAACTATTGTCAAAAGGCTATACAGGAAGGAGAACTCCAGAAAGGAGTCAATTACTTCAACTTAAAATAACAACATAATGCATCTTAGTCAGGACCCTGCGCTAGGAACAAAGGGAATCAAGAAAGTAATCAAAACAGGTTTCAGTTTTCATCCAGAGTGGGGGGTGGGGTGGTGATACTCATGCTTTTAGTGTCTTTCAAAGATTAGGAATATAACTATGCACTACTACTGATTAGAGGAAGAATAATTACCAAGCCCAAGTTCCCCAAGGCTCAATCCTCAAAAATCGCAGCAGGCTGTATACATCTTCCAGATTATTCTACAAACAAAAGAGCGTGTAAATAGATCTTAGGCCACCTTTGGACTGTTCTCTCCAAAACAATAAAGATTCAACTTCATAACAAAAACAGAAAAAGAAATAAAGTTACTACTAGCACAGTAGTCTTGCAGAATATGAAAAACATGATAACTTGGAATGTCTGAAGATTTGCAGGGACAAAAAATGTCAAAGTAAAAATAACAACCAGAGAGGTATATAAGGACAAGATCAAGGATTTGAAGTAGAAGTCGAGCGCTTAATATCCAGAAAAATAATCAGCTGATTTTGTGGAGATTTGAATAGAAAATGAGCATCATAAATCTTTAAAAACTTGTGGTATTTATTATCTATTTAGGAGGAGGGTTGTTTTTACTAAAGATGGATCCTTTACAAGCTTCCACTTAGTTTGGTCACTCCATTCAGGCACATAGCTTTGAGTTTACATTGGCCTGAGATAGTAAAGTTACTAATAGCAACTATTTGCTTATTGGATTACTTGGCACGAAAACAAGTACCGTATAAAATCACAAATACACACGGCTCCATAAAATCTTCATGATTTATTTAGCAACGTAGATGAATACAAGCATAACCAATTTACATAATGTAGAAGAACACAATAAAGATTTTTAGATACAGAGGCAACTAAAACAAAGTCCAGTATTTCAAGAATTACCTGGATAGGGGTACCAGTGAGACACCATCTACGTTCAGCTGTTAAAGCAGCTGCAGCCATAGAGATTTGACTTTTAGAGGATTTGATGGTATGTGCCTCATCAAGCACCACTCTAAACCATCTTACTGAGTACAAGCTTCCATAATCATCAGCATTCTGAACCAAAGGGAACATATTGCACAGTAAAAAAAACAAAAACACAAGTGCCAAGCAGCTAGTTGTATGACTTGTATCATCTGCTAAACTCAATAGTCAATACAACCAACCAAGATACCTCTGCTGAAAACTCTGAGGCCAATACTCCAAAGGTAGTTATGACAACATCCGCTTGAACTAGATGATGTGCATCTTTTGATCTATTTTGACCATAATGAACATAAATAGACAGGGATCCTGGTTGAGCATGTGATTCTATCTCTGCCTATCAATGACAATCAGCAGATGAAAAATTTAAGATACTTCAAACTATAATTAAAACAATATTACATTAATAGGGCTATATCAACTTCCATGCAAATATGACAGTTGTTCTCACCTTCCACTGATTAAGAAGTGTCATTGGACAAACAATGAGATTCCCACCACTAGTTAACTTCTTTTGTTTCATTGCCTTAACAAATGCAGGAAATTTTGTCATCCTCTTAAGAGAATCAGGGGATGCATCTGAAACATCACTCTCATTTGACCACTGGCTAGTTATTCGACTAATTGGAGATCCACCTTTTTCGGAATGAGCAAGGAGGAGGGATATGGTCATAATTGTCTTTCCAAGACCCATTGCATCTGCCAAAATCTTCAGTGTACACCACGATGTCAGAAGAGAAAAATGAGGCAATAAATGGCATAAAGGGAAGATAATACATGTCAATTCACTAGACAACATACTCCTCCTCTAGACATTTGAAGGGTACTAGGAAATTCTACTGTAGCTTCGCCTGAGAATGCATTCAAATAAACAACAAGTTCCCTCCTGTATGAACAAGAAGTCTCTCCTGTAAGTACAAAATCAAATACAAAAGCCTTCCATCATTTTGCTTGTAACAAGGCTACAACACTCACTTATCAGCCAGGCGATATGCTTCCCAACAGGGATGGAGGGTTGTAGCTGCCTCATCAATGCATTGGCCCCTTTCCCGGTGGACCATCCAGTGAAGTGCCTGTTTCTGGTAAGGACGCAGTTCACACTGAAGAGTGCTTGGAGGATCCATTTCCTAAAGCAATCAGCAGTCCTAGATTTTTAAACTCTTCCAATAATCATACACTGAGGGGCAGGGGGGGGGGG
>BSUD01000007.1:4770701-4889270 GCA_033239045.1 Fagopyrum esculentum | reverse complement strand
TTTTTTTTTTTTTTTTTCTATTTTAATACTGCATAACACTCTGACAAGAATGATTTCAAAGATAAGGGTCAACAGAAAATCAAGCTCTTTTGGATCAGACACATTATAAAGTAATCCCTTCACAAAGAAGCAAAATGAGAGCGATTTTTTTTCATTAAGATTGTTAATCACACTGCAAATTCACATGGGAATGACTTAACAAATAAGCAAGAGAGAGAACCTTGTGAAGATGGAAATGAACACCATCCACAAGGACAGTGATATCACTGGGTAAACCTGCATTGCAAAACCTGTCATGATCATGAAAATTAAAACTAAAATTAAAATTAAATTAAATGCCCTCAAACCTCAATAAAAACACACTAATCCCAATTGGACGAATCGAACACCGAGATCATCTCAACCCAATTCTTTTTTTTTTTTAAATCACAAACACCCAATTCAAAATTCCCTCAAATTATGAATTCCACAGGCAAAACAAACAATTTAAATGCTTACCAGTCACTTCCCTCCTTCCGAAACTCAGCAATTTTCCCAGTCGGAGCCATTTCTTCCTTCTTCTAAAAGCTCCACATCTAAACAAGGGCAAAACGAAAAGAAAAGGAGACACCTTTTATGAGTTTTGAGAAGCAATAAGACCAAATTCTACCAAACCCCTGCCTGTAAAAGAGCTAAGAAATTGTTTCTTTTTCTCCCCACTTCATCACAAACCCATAAGAATCCAAAAGGCAAGTCCTTCCAACCCACCACAACCACCCATGGCTTTCTCTTTTTACCTCTATCTTCCTCTCTCTTCTTCCTCTTCTACCTTTCCAGCTATGAAACCCAACTGGGTGCCCATTAAAATAGGCAAGCGAAGCATGAACCCAAGCGAGACAACGGTCAATCCGCAGCATGGACCATAGAATATAAAAATCAGAGCATAAGAAAAACAAATTATTATTAAATCAGGGTAAAGCAAAGAGTTTTTGAGTAGAAAAATTGGGTTTGAAGGAAAACAGATTGGAGGGAGGAGAAAGACTGAAATGATTTTGCTTTCCAAAAGCAAAATCAAGAGAAAAGGAAGTGATGGTGGATGGTGATGGTGTCTTCTCTCTCGGTCTTTGAAGCTGGGTTTATTAGTTTTCCTTGTTTCTGCCTTTTTATGTGCCTCTTGCGGGTGGGAGTACTAATCACGTGGCACGTGGACCAATCGCAGTTTAGTGTTCAACGCTTGTGGGGTCAGGTGTGATAGTAGGTCCCACGAGTGCTATTGTGACTTTGTGAGTACAGTCGTGTTGCCTTTTTGCTGCTCTTACTACACAATTTATGTCACATTTAAGCCTAACATCTCAAACGCGTAGTAAGGAGGTCAATTTCTAATTAAAATATTATACATTGTCGTAGTTATTTTTTCTTTTTGAACGAAATTAGCTTTATTACAAGAGTTTCGTAATGCATAGTCGGTAATGTGGTACAAATAACATGTTTTATGTGGTACCAATAACATTTACCGTGGGGTTGACATGTAACCCTTTGTGGCTCGTCTGATTCACAACTCGAGTAGCTCGTCCAACATGTTTATGTAGACATGCAAATCAGTTCAAATCATTAGATAGGATTAAAAAAATAAGAAGCCAAAGAAAGCTTTGGTTTGAACATCGATCCGTGGCTTTAATGATCAACTCTACAGTGTATGCAAGCATGAAATGTGTCATTACAAGCATGCACGTAATCTATTAATTATATGCATCACCAAATGGCACAAATGATGGGAGACCGAATTTGTTTGTATTGTATTATTTGTATTCATGATTACTTTTGTTTACCTGTAAGGTAAAGCCCTGATCTTGCTCCTTATCATGCATTCATCTTCAAACATTAGTATCCAAGATACATGATCACTTCTTCCTTTCCTTTTCTATACAATCTTAAGCATGTAGCCCAAATGTCCAATGGTCTAAGGAACACGTTTCATCATTATAAGTAACGCAAGCAAGGTATTAAATTAATAATAAGTTTACCTGAAAAGGGGTGGGTTCAAAGAATATTACAAACACAATACTTGCCTTAAAATTCAAAACGCCGACAGGCTTTTCCCCAAGTTTGGTCGCATCCACATGTCCTAACAACATTGCATTGCACCGGCAAATTACACGAGAAAGATATATCACAAGTAGATGACCAATCCCATTTTTGCAGAACGAGAGTCTAATGCAATTATAATGGAATGTACTAAAGTAAGAATACAAATCCCACAATTTTACACCATAGAGATGGGAAAAGTTGAAATTTAATGCATATGTAATTCAACCGTTCTCTGATTATACTTAGTGAAAAAAGCTTCTTTTTTTTGTTTCTCATCAACGGAATTCAGACAAGCAACCATGATGGACAGTGTCAAGATTCTCCGTTTGTTCAGCTTGAAGCGACTGGCTTTGACAACGCCTGCTTAATTGCCTCAGCGTATGTCCTATGTTGGTAAGTAAGGGTTGATTCGAGCAAGTCCCAAAGTGACGTCTTCGGGTTCCAACCTGAAAACCCAAGGTTTTACATCAGAATGTGATCATTCATATACACATGCATTTTGTACTAAACTTTGATTTAAATAAGCAAGAGGGTCATCGTACCAAGTTGTCTGTTGATTATAGTCATGTCGGGAATCCTCTTGTCACTGTCATCATAACCTTCACCATAGAATTCCTTGGAGCTGACATCAATAGTTGGCTTCTCCAATTGGGCCTCTCCACTTACCTTAGCATAAACCTACAGAAAATGCTAGACTTGAGAACCTAAACCATAGCAATGTTTACCAGAATCAAGTTTTAAAAATGACCGATTGTTTAATTCACCTGGGTCATCATCTCAGCAAGCTGTCGAACAGTGACTTCATTGTTAGGGTTACCAACATTAAAGATATGGCCATTTGCCCTGGCCGGGTTTTCCTGGAAAAAAGAAATAATATTGAAGTCCGTTTCCACACAAAAGACACCCTCCTCTCCTTGTAGGATAAGAGGTATAACTTACAATCATCAGTAGGACAGCCTCAATAGCATCCTTAATGTAGATAAAGGTTCTCTGGGATTCACCACCATCTACTAGTTTTAGTGGCTCACGACGCAAGAGATTCTGATATAAACAGACCACACGATTAGGAAGGTGACAAAACTTGTAGACAACAACTTCACACTTCACGAATAACAACAAGACTCACATTGCTGAAACAAGCCAAAACCCTAGGTACACCCTCACTGGGACCATCAATGCCTGGTATGAAATCCATTCTAGGACCAATCCAATTAAATGGTCTCACAATGGTGAACTCAAGACCATTTTCTGCTCCTTCAGCTGTGATATTAAGCTTAGATGTTATGCAAGTCAAAAGCAATGGATGACTTTCAATTACGATCATATTTTACTTAGTTTTAAACATTAAAAAAAATATATAATTTTTTTGTTTACCATAAACGAGCCTCTCAATCAGCTGCTTTGCACATGCATAAGACCACCTTTGCTTCTCAATGGAACCAAAAATGCAGGGGGATGCATCTTCAGTGAGCACATAGTATGCAGGATCCTAGAGTATTACATAGGATGGAGATAGAATTAAGAATATTACACCAACTATGCAGGAATATCTACCATAGCTTCGTAGACAGGGGAAATCGAAAAAGATGCCTAAGAATACTGCATTATTAACCATGTATCCAAACCGATGAAATGTTAATATCACACCAAAAATACAATCCAGGGAACGGGTGTTATACAAATGAGCATGTGAGGTGATCGTGTAACTTTGAACATGCAGATTCAAAACCCATAAGATTTTCATCTCAACGGCTGAAATTTCAACTTAAAATTATAAAGACATCAAAGTGGAAAATAAGAGGATCATCATTTCCACTCTATTTTAATAAGCATACTTTGAATTCACAACATAATGAAATTGCTCAGCAAACGGAACTATATCTGAAATTATGCATATATATCCCTCCACTGCACTGTTTATCTTTTTCTTTTGAGAAACTCACTGCACTGTTTATCAGTTCTCTAAAGATGACGCAATTGCAACCCATCAATGAGATATGGTAAAGGACAAATCGCATGCGACATGGCTCAGCAAATGAAACTGTATCACAAATTATGCACACAGCCCTCCAATGCACTGTTTATCTGTTCTCTAAAGAGAGACAGTTGCAACCGACCAGTGAGGTGGTAAATGGGCAAATCTCTTATGAAATTTCAAATGGAACTATATCTCATATCATGTATGTATATCCAGTATCCCTCCACTGCACTGTTAATCTGTTCTCTAAAGAGAGACAGTTGCAACCGACCAATGAGATGGTAAAAGGACAAATCTCATACGAAATTGCTTAGCAACAGAAGTATATCTCAAATTATGCATGCATATCCCTCCACCCGTTCTGCCTATCTGTACTCGAAAGAGACACAGTTGCAACCGACCAATGAAATACGGTAATATTTCAAATTCATATAAAATTGCTCAGAAAATGGGACTATACCTCAAAGTATGCATATATATGCCTCCAATTCACTGTTTATATGTTCTCTAGAAATGTTGCAACCGACCAATGATATATTATAATATTTCAAATCTCATGTAAGATTGCTCAGAAAATGGGACTATTTTTCAAATTATGCATATATATCCCTCCACTTCACTGTTCCGGTTCTCTAAAGATGAACACGGCTGCAACCAATCAATGAGATATGGTAAAAGGACAGATCTCATATGAAATTGCTCAGAAAATTGATATGCATATATGTATATATGCCTCCACTGCACTGTTTATCTGTTCTTTAAATATGACACCGTTGCAACCGACCAATGAGATATGGTAGACGGATAAATCTCATATGGAGGGGTCCAAATTTATGATGCACAACTTTTTCACTGAAATTATATTATGTACTCAACTATTGTCCAATCAGATGTTAGATTTTATAAGCTATATTATCCAACGCTAAGAAAGGGGCTTGTCAAGTAATAAAAAAACTCCTCAGGGAGACATCATTACATAAATAAAAGAAAGATGACTGGAAGATGGGGAAGTCCATGGACAGAAATAGTAGATCTAAATATTAAACACAAAAAGGATAATTGATGAGTGAGAGGAATGCACAGAAAGCTAAAGTTCACCTGACGGAGAGGACTGTCTTTAGGAAGGAAGCTACCAATAGTTTTCCCATACACTTCACAAGTAGAAAAGTGGATGAGACGCTTGTTGTTCTCCGAACAGTACTTCACCTGGAAATTATGAGCGTGTATCAACATCACAAATCTACATCAACTAAAGTCAAAATTCAATCGAAGAAAGGAACCAGCAACAAATCTTAAAACACAAGCTTAATGTACCACTGGAAGGGCATCGATGAAGTTGCTGTAAATCGTATCCAAAGGGCGAGTATTGTAGTCAGCCGGAGTACAGATCGCAGCCAAATTTATCGTCTACACCACAAAACAGAATCAATCAAGCACAATTTCGCAACGGCTACCATAAAAACTTCCAAAAACTGGATTGATTTCAAGAAAACCATAGAGATTCACTTCCATACAATCGAATCTAGCACAAGACGAGTAAGAATTCCACAACATTTTAAGTAAAACACTTTACAAACAACAAATGCGGAAGGAAGAAAGAAATATACCAGATCCGCCATCTTGATGAGTCCTTCAAGCCTGGAATCATTCTTGATGTTAATCCGATGGAACTGGATTCGACCGGCCCATGGAAGTGAATTCGGTTCAAGAAGGTGTTTGATCTTGTCATTGTAAACATCCACCGCCAAAACCTTGTGTGGAGTCTCTGACATCAGCTTCTCGCAGAGATGCGAGCCAATGAATCCTCCGGCACCGATCATGCATATCGTTATCGGCTTGATCGGATTTCCATCCAGATCTACTCTCGTCACCGTCGCCATTTCTTCTTCCTTTTCTTTTCCTCACTTTCTCGCTCCAACTACTAGTATCGAACGATAGAGAAAAAAATCTGCGGTGTGGGATTTTATATTGGAAAAGGAGAAAACGAACAAGATGAAGAGTGGGACCTAGTTTGAGTACACCCTAGACTCGGATGCAGGGGATTAAAGGCACGCGTGAAGGCTAATTGAGAAGGTTAATTTGTGCTGGAGCTGAGCTGGACAGCTGGGGTTGACGGGTAAGGATTCAGTGTGGCGAGGGTGCACCGTGTGAAAACTCATGTGCGGTGTAGACTGTAGCATCTGTCGGTGGCGGTGATTACAAAGCTTACTTCTTTAGAAGGTGTTGATATATTATCTTTCCTTTTCACGTGTTATTATTAACACTAAATCATAAAATTATCCGTTTAACGATGAGTGTTTGATAAAATTAATATAATTGTTGATAAAATTATAAAAAATATGCGTTATATTTTTATATAGATGGAAAAGATGAAAAAAAAAAAGAATAAAAATGAGATTTTACCCTCAATAATTTTTAATCTCTTTAATTTATGCCCTTATTAAACGGAACTAAAGTCATTTTAATTTTGTAATTGAGTATGAGTATGATTAATCGTTAAAATATATTTCAGTTTTATTTTTTATAATTGACTTATACTATTTACTAAGATGCTATTTACCTCATTCAAAAAATATTTGTACGTATCATTTAACTATTTTGGTTACTAATTTACAAATTTATTTTACGATTATTTCTATAATTCTGTGAAGTTCATACAAAAATGTTAGAATGTGAGTGTTTTCGTACAAAAATCAAAATGTTAACACTTGCTCACGATAATAATGATTACCAGAAACGCATGTTGGGCGAGGCGTCCTATCACATGAAATCGAGGTTCAGAATACTTTTTAGCGGATATAGATGTACGGACAAAAATCGCTATAGTAATCTAAACTACGCACGCGAAACGCATAGTTTTGTTTTTCAGCTCCGGAGTCTAACTATGTTTGTGGCGTGCGTAGTTGGAGCCGATGCGTAGCCGATAGGAGCCGATGAACTACGCTTATGATAAACGTAGTTGAAGTTGAATTTTTTTAAAAAAACTCCAACTACGCTATTGGAAAGCGTAGTTGGAGACAATTTTTTTTTTAAAAAAAAAAAGAGCTTCAAGTTTGGTCCCCATTACCAAAGTTGAATTAAAAAAAAAAAAAACTCCAACTCCAATAGCGTAGTTAGCGTAGTTGGAGTGAATTTAAAAAAAAAAATCAACTTTGATTATCATCACCAAAGTTGAATTAAAAAAACAAAACACTCCAACTACGCTTACTAATAGCGTAGTTGGAATTAATTTTTAAAAAAATCTTCATCGGCTCCAACCGGCTCAAGACGGCTCTCCAACTACGCTTGTCAAAAGCGTAGTTTGAACCCATATGCAAAAAGCAAAATACGCATTTCGCGTGTGTAATTATAACTACAAATAACGTTTTTCGCCGGTACGTCTAAAATTCCCGTACCTTTTTCATATAATTGTCAACCTCCATAGGAAGAAAGTGAAAGCAAATAAGTCACATGAATCACGTGATACTTTTAATTAGTATCGATAGCTTGTCAAGGTGATGAAAATTAGGAGCCCACATAATGGAAATATCAGAGTAGGTTAGATTTCACAAGTTATCTTAATGAATTCGCAAATAATAATATAACATAACCTAATATTACAACTTAATAATTGTCGTGAAAAATATTTAATATCAAAAAAGAAAAAAAGTAGAACATACATTTTTCTTATAATTTAAAGTTTTATTTATTCTTTTTAACCCATTATATTTTTTATTTGAAAACATAAATAAAGTATCCTTTATCTCTTATAATAGTTTGAAAAGTGTATTTATTGTTATATTTTTCTTAGTTTATATGTTTTATTTGTCTTAATACGTGTGAAAAAAATCTAAATGGTCATTTAAATTCGGAAGTCGTAAATGCACGGATCAAGATTTAATAAAGGCA
The DNA here is from genome assembly GCA_033239045.1 of Fagopyrum esculentum. Classification (NCBI taxonomy): domain Eukaryota; kingdom Viridiplantae; phylum Streptophyta; class Magnoliopsida; order Caryophyllales; family Polygonaceae; genus Fagopyrum; species Fagopyrum esculentum. Next base: position 4,881,337 of record BSUD01000007.1, on the reverse strand, counting down.
CGACGTCTCATAACCGTCATAAGGTCATGGTTACGGATTTAATAAAGGCACGACGTTTACGGATCTCGTAATCGTCATAAGATCACGGTTACGGGTCCCGTAACCGTGACCAAAAGTTCACCGAAAGGTCACGGTTACGGAACCCGTAACTGTCATGATTACGGGTTCCGGATACGTGATAATTTTCTACATGAATTATAACCCGGGAAAAAAAATTCTGACACTATCACGGTTACGGAACCCGTGACTGTGGCGGTCACGGATTCCGTAACCGTCGTGCATTAACGAAATCTTGAACCGTGCCCGTAACACCCATTTAAATTGAACGGACAAAATAATATAAATTTGCACAAGAGTAAGACTGTAAGTTGGCACAATTGTAAATTTGTAATAATTGACAAATTGTAAAGTATATATACAGTGATAGTACCTGATATAGCAAAATAAAGACTAAAATGTGATTGTGAGACCAACATGAAAATTAATGGCTACATGGAATGTGCATGTTGTGACTCAAAGAATATGTATTGTATGGGTTATTGGTTGGCAAAAGCATCTTTCCTATATTGTATATGTAAATATGTCAAATCTGAATTGGATTGAATAATAGAGATATACAACTAATATAAACAACTTTTAAAAAGCTTCGAATCCAAAGTTGGCTCTTTTCTCTCTAGAGTAGCACTTTTATATAGGGGTGGGCATGAGACGGGACGGGATAGGGGTCGTTACGCGTCCCGTAAGTTATTTACGGGACGGGACTTTTTTTCTTCGTCCCGTGCGGGTCTTGTCCCATCTGGAACGGGACGGGACAAATACCCACGTAAATTATGTACCGATTATATTCAGTATATATTTATGTTTTCTCTTATATTTAAAGACACAAATGATCGGGAAAAAAACTCGATACCTAATTATCGATTCATGACGCCTACATTAGTAGTTAATACATTGAAAACAAATTCAAGTTACATAAAAGTGTTTTACCGATTCACATTCAAAAAATAACAACAAAGAATTTACAGAAAATTACATTTATTTAACTATCGATTACAATTGTGGGAATCCAAAAATACAAGGGCGATGAAACGGACTAGAGCAAGGGCGGCGATGGAACGGAACAGAGCAAGACGGCGAACGGACTAAATCAAGGGAGAACAAAACCTCTAGTATTTTAAATCCAACCAAATCAGTCGTAAAGAATGAGTGGATGTCTGGTGAAAAATTATCGAACTAATAATTTTGAAAATATAAAAATATTTTTTTAAAATTATAATTTATGCATGATATTTATCTATATAATATATATAAAAATATTATTTACATATATATGCGAGACGAGACTGGATTAATCAGGATGGAAAGTCTCCGTCCCGCAAAATTTTCACGGGACGGGACGGGACCGGGGCGTGATTAATTTCTTTTTCATGTTACAGAAAGTTCTAATTGATTATCTAATGATAATTATAAGAATAAATATATCGAGTAAATCTAAAAAAATCTACTTTAAATAATAAAATTAGAAATATTACGAGTGGAGTTGGTATAAATCATATAAAGATTTCAATTATTGAGCATTGTGCTTATAAGCAGTACTGGGTTCAATATTGCATGATAACTGTGTTATAAATCATGTCAAGGGCAAAAATGGAATAGAAAAATATTACTGAGCTCAAATTTTGGTTTTGATGTACAATTCACTTACCATGGGCACTTTCACGAGTATGGTTTCAGAATAGTGTTACAGAAATTACAGGGAAAATCTCATAGCAAAAATGGATAACCTTTCACGCATATAGTACAGGAATGTACCTATGTTTGATAAAGAAACTTTGCACTACTAAAATGTGTTTGGGTTCGACACTTCGAACCCCACAGCATTGAGCAATCCGGAACAAACCAAATGAATGAAATACCCGAGAGCGACGCCTTGCATTAATAGACATTAACCTAGACAACGAAAAATGACAGTAAGATTGAGTGTGACAGAGAAAGCAAATCTTTTGTTTTCACATCAGCTACGTTTCTTGGATGTGGTCTCTCAATGTTATAGAAAATCATACCTCAAGCTCAGACTTCAAACACTATCATCCTGATCGTCCATCTTGTCAAGGATAACATATTTTGTTGCGGTTGTAGCTGATTGTTCTGGATCATCTCCAGTACCATCACCCTTCTGAAGTTTGAGGTACCTAAGGAAATCAAATATATGCAAATTTAAAACGTGATATTTGATTAAAAAGTAAAAAGAAAACCCCTATACTATTTTCTCTATCACTATTATAAGAATCTCCACTTTAGGATAAATAAGTTCTTTTAAAAATCAGTTTGTAAAGTGGCATTAATAGATGTTGTGCTTTAAGCTCGGGCTGAAGAAGTGAAGAGTGAAGACTGATCAACTTTAACCTGGCTTAATTTTGTTTTAAGCTAATACAGAAAGAAAGCCATGCCAAAATCGAATAGTTGTGCCATAATTTGACAGAAAATTAAGATCTGGTTCCACAGTGCAAACACTGATTCATTCTAGCCTTAGAATAATTTTCTCAAAAAAGTCAAAAGAGGGGAATAACATATCAAACTTGCAGCATTAATCTGAAAAATTCCTGATAATACTTACTTGTACCAGTTAAATAAGCTGACACCCAGTATAATTATCAACAGACCAATTCCCTTTAACCAAGTAAACTCATCATGAAAGTAAAATACAGCAACCTGAAGTTCGAAACAACAAGAGTGTTAGTAAGAAATAAAATTATTCACTAATTAATTTGTCTAGACCACGGCTCCGGTAGACCAGAACTCTCTAGATTGTGAAACTATGGCTATGATGATGACCCAACTTAATAAACTGGAATAAAGGTGGAGTGAGAAATTCAAGATCAATAAGTTCGGCCAGAGGAAGGAATATGGTATGGAAAAATCTGGAAAGATAATTCTGTTAATAAAAGCAAAAGAATATGCACAAGTTAGCAAGTCGAAACAGTTCATACCACTATTGTCACAGCCTCCTTGACAACACCTGCTATTGTAACCGTAACTGCACTAGTAGCAGAGACAAGAACGAACTCTACCAACACCTGCAATAGCAAAAGAAGGGAACACAAATTGACTTAGCCCATTCATGCAGTAAAAAATGGAAGACGGAAATAAACATCAGAAACAAAATTCATGAGATAGTAAGCCCACCATACAAAAGGCCAGAGCTCCACCAAAAAGCATCAGCAAGCAACTTCGCAGGATATGTGATGAACTATTGAAGTATATATTCTTTGCAAATTCATGCCATGGGTCCATCGCCAGAGAAAGCAAACCAGTTGATAGTGCCATGATTGGAGTCACAGAGCTCATAAAAACAAGTGGATTCTTCAAACCTGAAAAGGAAAAACAAGTTGCACTTGAAGGATATCTATAGACTTCACAAATAAAAACCTAGGTTCAAACATGGCAAAATACAAAAAAATTTAGCTGTAAGTAAAAACGTTATAAAATCATCCAAATAGTTCAAACTAATCAAGTTTAGCAAAATTTTAAGGCAAGGCAAACAAATAGCAAGCAAAAGATCAGTAACCTTCAATGGAAAACAAAGAATTTCATAATGCTTAGCTCAATTTTTTCTTGCCCTTGCTTAAGTTTTTTTAAAATTTGGTAGTTGGTACAAAGCTTGAGCCAATAACATGATATCAAGCTTCAGATACTGCTAATCATACAGAAAAACATAGCGCTTACCATAAGCTTCCCTCTTTACGAACAGTCCCAGTAACAGTAAAAATCGGCAGAGTGCAAGCATCCACAACCAGATCAATAAGTCAGAATAGATATATGGAGTAAAAAAAAAAAAAGCATAAATGTAAAAAAGAGCATCCTTTCAGGAATTTATGAGTACTAGGGTAGCTACTAGGATACTAGCTAGCAGTCAATAAATACACATACCTGGAGAAGAATCTGAGTCATACACCATCTGAACCCCGACATAACAGCAGCAAGCATCACAAAGATGAAACCCCAAAATTCAAATTCAGTCTCCCTTGCAACTGTAGGTAAGAAATACATGGACAAGTTTTGAAATTAGAAAACAGAGGGTCAAACACTATAATGCAACAAGGCACAAAGGGCAGCTTTTGGGGGATTCCCACAAGGAGGGTTTTCGTAGTAGATTTTACATGAGAAGAATCACTGGAACCCAGATTTGGAGGGAAAGATAGGAAGACAAATAGAGAGGGGAGAGGAAAGGCAGGAAGCAAGGAGACAAGGGCATAATGGTCTTTCCACAGGAAACTATAGAAATATGATAGAAAAGAGTCACATGTGGAATAATAGAAGAAAAAAGTAAGCAGATTAGAACATATGGCGTATAATGAAGCTTTTCCAAGGCTCTAGACAATTAGATGACAAGGGAAAAGAGATCATATGCAAGCTACTATCTGAGATAGATAAAAACAGAAAAGAAATGTATACCTGTTAGCAAAATTCCAAATGAGATGACCATAATGATTCCAAAGAGTTTAAAGCTTGGAGACTCCAATCTTCAGAAACAAAATCAAGAAATAACTTAATAATCTAGAGGAAACACCCCTCGTGTGTGTCATGGAGGTCTAATGCAGCACCAAAAGGAAAACTTTACAAGTATCAGCAATTAATATTCTTAAAATCAATGTGTGACAACAGATTCTAGCTCTAACCAAATGAAAGAAGAAGCCACAAGACACTAACCATCCCAAGAATAACATGCTAGGCATTGAAGCAATAATAAGAAGTTCGGGGTTTTTTTACCATCTGTTTCCAAAGAATTTTATTTTTAATACTTTAGTGCTCCTTGACAATTTCTTTGTAGCTTCAGTTGTAACATGGAGCTGAAATTTGTATGTAGCCAAATTGTATGCAATATTATAGCAACTGCACATACAATGATAAGGCCGGCAAACGGCATTAACAGACTGGTTGTTCATGTTTCTGGATATAAATATATCACCTTTTTTTATTTGAACGTGATATTTTTCACCATCACAGGCTTGATGCTATCAATATCACATTCAGATATTTTTTAAAAAAATCAACATAGCCAGCAAAAGTTAATGACAGATAAGACCTAGGCAGCAACATAAAAGGCGATGAACACTGAACACTATAGGAGTTAGTGACTAAAATATGTCAATTTCTTTACAATGCGAGAAAATAGAGGGATTACCTGAACGCAAATGCAAACAGGATAAGAAATATTGGAGCAGCAGATTTACACTGCGGAACAAGAAAGAAATGGTGAAAAGAATTAGTCGTTGACAAAAGCATACTGATTTCCTCTCAAATTTAAGATAACAGGAAGAACAGCCTTTTAAATATGTATGGACTTTCAACTAACGAAAAAACCAACCATAGTGGCAAATGTGACGGAGATGAAAACAAGGGACGCATTGCTCAGGTTTACATCCAGTGCTGTTGCAAGAGCAGTTGGTACAACTGTTAAAGGCAAAGTCCATCTGTAGCATTAGTTTTCAGAGAAGTTAATAAACGGAAACTAACAAAATTATGAAGAAAAAAGGGTAAAATATACACAAAGAACGCAATAAATATGAAAAGAAAACATTGAACTAAAAAAAACAGTTAATACTAATCTTGTGAACGATGCTAATAGTGGCAGTACATACAAACATCTGGTAAGATTAACCATATCGTCACATTTAGTAAACCACGGTAGGAGAATATTAAAATTGGAAGGCACTGCAGAAGATGCCAGATTTTGCAACCACATAAACATTGCTTTAAATCTATCAAAGTGAAGATGCCAGATTTTCGCAAAAAAATATTATTCCCATAGGGATACAGACAATCAAAATCCTAAAAGGAATCCCAAATACAATTAACTACTGCCTTTTACATTTCCAACCAAGAGAATAAAGCTATTGTAAAATGAATGGAAAATGTACATAATTTGATCAAGCCATCGCGAATTTTATAATATACGTCTATAGCTCAAGAATGAATGAAAAAACTACACGTACATTCTACACCCAATTGAGTGGCAGTTCAACTACTTAAAATAAAATAAAATGTAAAAAACAGAAAGAAATATAATACGATCCAGTTTTTTATAGTTGCAAATTAAAAATGAGATATATCGATATGTATTACCTTTAGTGAAGTAATCCTTCCATGACATGGTTACATCTGTCTGAAATTTATCAGACCAAAACCATATGATAGCTCTTGATAGAACTGCTTGCATGGCAAAGTGAAAGGTATTCATCAACAGTGGAGCTGGGAACTTCCCCAAATGATCCCCTAACAAAGATTTATTATACCTAATCATCAAGACCATAATTATATTAAATTGAGATTCTGCAAACCACAATACCAGATCGATACTGCATAAATATATTCAGCATGATCACAAATGCACGTGTATTCTCAAAATCCAACAGCCGACGATACATTTTGGTAAACACCACTTGAGTAAGCTCTTACTCAAGGAAACCACTCTTTGTAAAGAATCACACAAGAGGAATGTGCAGGAACAATCCCACGTTTTCTGATGTATTAATGTTCAAAAAACTGCTACATAAAGACTCAACAGAATGTTTAAATAGACTCTATGCACTACATAACCCACTAAGAGAAACTTAAGGATCAATCCTAAAGTCTAGCAACTAATATCCACTAACTAGACTGACTAACAAATAGCAACAGACTAATCAACTGAATTAATAAAATGACTCAAATATTTAATAAGAACTTAGGTACTTGATTTCTTATGCCTTCTCACATAGGTACGAAGAAGTGGGATTCTATCAATGCATCCCTCCTGGAAACTCGACTTGTCCTCAAGTCGGAAGGAAGGAAACTGCTGATGCAACAGATCATAATTCTCCCAGCTAGCTTCTTCTGTTGGACGATCCTGCCATTGAACAAGCAATTCCAAGGTCCTAGAGTCTCCAAATTTCTTCCACTGGTGGTCCAGAACCTTCTCTGGCCGGACAGAAAACTCAAAAGAATCATTGAGTGGTGGAGGGATTGTAGATGCATTCACCTCTTGTCCCTTAGCTGGCCGAAGAAGGGAAATATGAAACACTGGGTGAATCCTGGACATGGGGGGTAGCTCCAGCTCATAAGCAACCTGCCCAACCCGTCGTAGAACTCTATAAGGTCCAAAGAACCGAGGAGACAACTTTTGGTTGGATCGCCTTGCTAAGGATTTCTGCCTATAGGGTTGAATCCGGAGGAACACCAGGTCGCCGACATTGAAGGACAGATCCCGTCGATGAGAGTCAGCAAACTGCTTCATCTGATTTTGCGCTTTCAACAAATTATCTTTGAGAATGCGCAACATGTCATCTCGGCCTTGCAATTGTTCCTCTAGCTCGGGAAGACGTGTCTCACCTCGCACAAAGGGATGAAACAGAGGGGGATCCCTCCCATATACAACTTTGAAAGGAGTCATACCAGTGGAAGTGTGAAACCCGGTGTTAAAAGAAAATTCCGCCCATGGTAAGTAGCGACTCCACTGTCGAGGTTGTTCCATGGAGAAGCACCGCAGATAAGCTTCCAAACAACGGTTGACCACTTCACTTTGCCCGTCGGTTTGAGGATGGTACGCTGAGCTCATCCGAAGCTTTGTTTGGCTAAGACGGAACAACTCGGACCAGAAAGAGCTGAGAAAAACAGGGTCTCGGTCTGAAACCACTGAGCGGGGTATACCATGAAGCCGTACAATGTCCTTGTAAAACGCAGTAGCAACAGATTTGGCAGAATACGGATGAGACATACCTATAAAATGGGCATACTTGCTGAGGCGGTCTACCACAACAAGGATGACATCCCAACCACCTGACTTCGGTAACCCGCTAATGAAATCAATAGAAATGTCCTCCCAAATCTGCTCAGGCACCGGTAGAGGGTGTAATAGACCAGCGGGCATCAGGGTCTGATATTTGGCTTGTTGACACACACCACACTCTTGCACATAGTTGCGGACATCTTTCTTCATGTTCTTCCAATAAAAAACTGAAGTTAGACGCTTCAATGTCTTGAGAAATCCTCCATGCCCGGCTGCTGGAGTGTCATGAGCTTCAGCTAGTAGTTTCTGACGTAAAGAGTTGTTTGTCGGAACCACTAGTCTGCCATTAAAGAACAACTTGTTGTCCACCAGCTTGTACTCTGGATAAGATGTTTTGTCTGTCCCTTTGGCTGCCATAATCGCACTAGTTACCGGGTCAGATAATAGTGCCTTAGTCCACTCTGCAAATTCTGCAGCGACAGGAAGAGCTAGAGCAAAAAATTCAGCATGTTGCGGCTTACGGGATAGTGCATCAGCTCCTGCGTTTTCCTTTCCAGGTTTGTACTCAATGTTGAAGTCATAGGGTAATAACTTCAATAAGAGTCTCTGCTGTGTGCTGGTTGTAATCCTTTGATCAAGTAAATATTGAAGGCTCCGATGATCTGTCCGAACTATAAACTTGGACCCAACTAGGTAGTGATGCCATTTCTGTAGTGATAATACCAAAGCAAGCAATTCCCGATCATAAGCAGATTTAAATCTATTGGAGAAGGAGAATCCCTTACTGAAATATGCTATGGGGTGCCCTGACTGCAAGAGAATGGCTCCCACCCCGTCTGCTGATGCATCGCATTCTACTGTAAAGGGCTCGTCAAAGTTGGGCAGTCGAAGGACAGGCACAGTTGTAAGGGCTGTTTTGAGAAGCTCGAAGGCATGCTCAGCTTCAATAGACCACTGGAAGGCGTCTTTCTTTGTCAAGTCAGTCAAGGGTCGGGCCAGCATTCCATAACCCTTGACAAACTTGCGGTAATAGCCAGTTAAGCCTAAGAATCCACGCAACGCTTTCACTGTTGTTGGCGTTGGCCAACTGAGGACAACAACCACCTTGTCTTGATCAACTGCGACACCCTTCGACGACACGATGTGTCCCAGAAAGGCTACCTCTGTTTGACCAAATAGGCACTTAGTCGGTTTGGCGAAAAACTGATGTTGCTCCAATTGTTGCAGGGTTAAACTGAGGTGTTGGGCATGGAGTTCCAAGGACTGGCTGTATACCAAAATATCGTCAAAGAATACGACAATAAATTGGCGGAGGTAAGGCCGGAATAAATCATTCATGATAGCTTGGAACGTGGCGGGGGCGTTTGAGAGGCCGAACGGCATTACCAAGAACTCGTAGTGCCCAGAGTGAGTTCTGAAAGCCGTTTTTGGGATATCTGGTGGATGTACCCGAACTTGGTGATAACCCGACCGAAGGTCAATTTTGGAGAAGTATGCAGCCCCGTTAAGTTCATCCAAGAGCTCATCGACCACGGGAATAGGATACTTATCTGATATCGTGATCCGGTTCAGTTGGCGGTAATCAACGCACATTCTCCATGTATCGTCCTTCTTTTTAACGAGAAGGACCGGACTTGCGAATGGGCTGACACTTGGTCTGATGAAACCAGCCTCAAGCAGTTCTGATGTTTGCCTCTCAATCTCATTTTTCTGATGATAAGGGTAGCGGTAGGGACGTATGTTTGGTGGTTTGGAATGTGGGAGTAAGGTAATTGGGTGTGTTTGAGATCTCTGGGGTGGTAAGGAGTAAGGTTGTTGGAAAATGGACTGAAACTGGTCCAAAACGTTCTGAATCTGAATTGGGGCTGGTGTAAAGGAAAAGGCATGAAAGGAAGCCAAAGAGGAACCTTCTTTCTTTGCCTTGACACCATTAATTTTGTACCTTCTTCCTTGTTGGCAGAAGACCAAGAATAAATCATCCCAGTTAGCCTCAACAGTGCCCAAAGAAGCCAACCACTTAATACCAAGCACCATTTCTGCGGTGCCCATGGCGAAGGGAAAGAAATCCTGAGTGATAGTGATGCCGGGAAGCAAAATATCCACATTGGAACAGACTTTGTTACATGATACGACTTCGCCATTCCCGATAGTGACTCCAAAAGCAGGGACCTCCTCAAACTGAAGGTGAAGGTCGGTGGCTAACTGATCGGAGATGAAATTGTGGGTTGAGCCACTATCGACCAAGATGAGTACTGGTCTTCCTCTGACAGTACCCTTTAATTTCATGGTAGTAGTCGATGGGTGGCCCGAGATTTGGTGGAAAGAAATTTCGACCAAGCCATTGTCCTCTGCGTCTGGACAGGCAACAAAATCAGTCCCCTCAACACCCTCGCCTTCCGTCGCAATCTGCCCATCATTGTCGGTATACTCCATCTGGGAAAAGGAAGGCCGACATTGATGCCCTGGCACATATTTCTCACCGCAACGGAAACACAAACCCTTTTCGCGCCGAAGTTGTCGTTCTCCATCAGATGGTCTGTTTGTTGGAGGAAAACTGGTGGTATTTTTGTTGGGATAAGGGTTTGGGGATTGATTAATTGAACGTAATGGTTGAGAAGGATAAGTTGGTCTTGGGCTGTTATGTAATGTGTTGGGCCGGCTGTGAAAAGGTGGTTGTTTAGGGCCCTTAAGGCCCAATTTACACTCAATCTCCACCGCAAGAGATGCAGCCTTGTATACTGACTTGGGCTTATGAATTCTCACTTCTGACTTCAGCTCATCTCTTAAACCCGCCAGGAAAGCCCCCAGCAGGCCGTTTTCTGGCCAGTCTTTCACTTGCGCTGCCCTTCTCGCGAATTCTTGCCTGTATTCTGCAACAGATCCTGTTTGAGTGATGGAGCATAGGAATTCATCCGGGTTCTGAAATTCTGGAGGACCGAAGTGTTCTTGAAAGACCTTCACCAATTCATCCCAAGAAAGGATATCCTCCTCACCGGTAATCCAAGCATACAGATCCAGAGCGTCTCCCTCTAGATGCATCGAAGCAACCTCGACCTTCATCTCCTCTGTAATTTGGAAGTACCGAAAGTATTTTTCAGCCTTCAACACCCACCCGCGAGGATCACCTCCCTCAAATTTCGGAAAGTCGATTTTTGCTCTCGGCCTTTGATGGGGATGGAAGCTACGTTGGCTGTCGTCATCCTCCTCCTGCTCACCCCATGTGCGGTGGTGATCGCGGTAATATGGAGGATTTCGTTGGCTTCTCGGTAAACTCCTGTGGTAACTTCCTGGATTTCCGTCATGTTGAAATGACGGTATCTGAGGCATGGCTGACACCCTAGTGGTGAGGGTGCGAATAGCTGCAGTAAGATCTCGCAGAATTTCAGGTGGTGGGTTAATGTTGGAGGAAATAGATTGGCTAGTTTGAGGGTCATGGGCGGGGTCTGGACGGGGTGGTGGTGGTGGTGGTGGGTCATGGGTGGAGGAGCGTGTTGTCACCATACGGACCTTAACGCTCTGATACCAAATTGGTAAACACCACTTGAGTAAGCTCTTACTCAAGGAAACCACTCTTTGTAAAGAATCACACAAGAGGAATGTGCAGGAACAATCCCACGTTTTCTGATGTATTAATGTTCAAAAAACTGCTACATAAAGACTCAACAGAATGTTTAAATAGACTCTATGCACTACATAACCCACTAAGAGAAACTTAAGGATCAATCCTAAAGTCTAGCAACTAATATCCACTAACTAGACTGACTAACAAATAGCAACAGACTAATCAACTGAATTAATAAAATGACTCAAATATTTAATAAGAACTTAGGTACTTGATTTCTTATGCCTTCTCACATAGGTACGAAGAAGTGGGATTCTATCACATTTTCTCATCTGTTTTCTCAAACTATAATTGTTATAATGGATTCATGTACGCGGAGTGACGACTTCTCACCTTTAGAATTTTAGATGTTGGCAAATGCTGCACCTGGGTGTGAACTTTTCTCAGAGGACCTACATTCTAGATGTCATTACATACTATGATCGCACTAAGTTCTCTGCATGGATTCATTTGTTCTTAGTGCTTTTGAAAATATACAAGGAGTCTTAATTAGCTGTTGATTCTGTTCCTCCATTAAGCATATACTTGTTATTTCAATTTTCTTCTTAAACTATGATGATAATGTACATAGAACTTGAACACATAAGAGGTGATTCAAGTATCAAGCGGCTAGTTTTAAGAGTTTTCACTACATTTCCCTAAGAAAATTGAGAAACAGAAAAGATCATAATCTACATTGCATAAGATGTATCTAGAGAAACTTACATGGTTAAAAATAAGCTGAAAGTGTACCACAGCAATATGCAAAACAAAGTCTTGACCACATTAGCAGCGGACACAACTTTCTCCGAGCTTGGAATATCCACTCCATATTTCGTGGCGAAACGAACGCCACTTCCGCTGCTGCCACCGTCACTCAGATCGGAGTAATTTCGCTCCATTCTAGAACCATTCTCAACATTAAACGGCACATAGTTTCGATTCCCATTATCACCGTCGCTTACCAACTCTTCTCTCTCCATACTAAAGCTCCTAAAACTACTACTACTATCAAGAAATTGATTTTGATTGAGCAGTGGCAATTCGAAATTGATATCTCCTTCTTCCTCTTTATCAAGTTCCGAATTCAAATCCTCAAGAGACTCACGATCCACTTGGAGCTTACTGATATCGCACCACCCGGAAAAAGAGGGTTCGCGACGCAGAGTTGGCAATCCTTGGCGTTTCCCGCTCTTTTCAGCGGGGGAGGGGATAGCTACCGAATTTTTGTCAGAGATTATCGAACCAGAATCACTATCAAACATCTCCTTCTTCGTCCGTCAAGTTCAAGCCCATTACAGTACAATCAGAATCCGGTGATCGCCATTGGAGGTCAACCACTGGACTGTGAAGATTTCCAGGAGCAGGATGAACCCCGCCGACAAGAAGAGATTGCAGGGTTTAGGGATCTGAGAGCTACGAGTGTGAGTCGTGAGGGGAGAAGGATGAGATCGGATCTGGGAGGGTTATCGCCTATCGCGCTCTCTTTTTCTTCGTTAGGTGGCGTTAGCGTTCTCATGGTTGGTTTGGATCTTTATGGAAGTACTTCGGTCTTCTTAGAGTACTGTATTGTAAAAAGCAAACAAATAAACAATAGTATACATTTATAGTTACCTATATGAGTTAATATAAGAGAATAAATCATTTCAAAAAAGTTATATAGAAATGGATTATGATTTATCAATAGGCGTGAATTTTATATATAATATTCTTATTCTTTATAATTATGATTTATTATTTAGTAAAAAAACATACAATTTATACTTTAATCTAATATCTTATTTAATTTTAGTAAAATATAAATTAACATAATTGCTAGATATACACATTTACTATACAATATCCATGTTTGTCCGTATGCATCATGAAAATAAATAGTTGGGAAGGTGGAATGTTTGTCACTAACAAACAATATATTACGTTCATTTGGTGATAGTAGGGTTCGGATGTTGTATTGGTCTTTCTAGCGTTGTTGTAACTTTGTGTTTTCCGTTAATATTGTTATTGTCGAGGTTTGGGTGGTGTATGCATGAAGTCATGCTTATATGTTCGGAGATGGATCATTTTCCAATTGCATTTTATTAGTTTCAGGTTACAATCCCCTGACAATGTTGTGCGTCATAGATTATCTTCGTATGTGGTATTTGTGATGTTGATCTGGGTTAATAAAAAACTCAAATCACCGTCACATTGCTTGCACATCATCAACGCACGCAATCCTCCGCGGAAATAGTGTCTCCTTTCTCACAAAAACAACCATGAAATTGGAGTCATGCTCCATCGGTCTCTACCACTGGTTATGCATCACCACACCCCCCATAACTACCTCGACCTTTTAATTCGTCTCGACTCCAAATTCACCCATGTCCCTTTATCCACCACATTTGTTGTAGTTGTCGTTTCATTATCTTCCACCTCCACTCACTTTTCGACTCACCTCCGCACAATAAGTATTATATTTTGCAGTGAATGAATATGTATAACATCCGATTTCAATTTGTATTGCAGAGTGAAAAGGACTTGTTTGGTAACGAGAGTTTTTTTGGTTAGTTTAAGCTTGTTTGCTAGTTTAAGCTTTTGCCATTGTTTATGATATAGATTTTTTCAAGGTGTTGCAAAATATAAAAGTATAACAAACCTTTTTTTTAGGTCATCAAACCTTTTTTTTAGGGAAATCACCCAAGAAACAATAACATTTTAAAATACTACTTGATAACAAAGCAGATATTGAAATCAAATATTACCTGTTACAACAAGATATAAAAATCAACACAATCTCAATCCAAATGTGAAAGTTTTCATTTTTTGAAAACAAGGAGGTAAAAAAGGGAAAATTTCGCAAAATCTAAATACTATCCTATAAATAGAACTTCATCATGTAAGAAGCAAGTAGTGACACAAAATCAAATAATTAATAATGACGATAGCTCGATCGATGGGGTATTTGCATGTCGTGATGTGCGGAGCTTCGTCTTGGAGATGAGTTGATCTTATTTTTTTTGGAGGCGTCGTGGCGTACAAGTGACCGAAATATGAAGGTTCATGAGATAATTCATATATAAGAATTTTACGGTAGTATTTAAGAACTTTCATGTGTATTTTGACTCACACTGTCTATATATTTTTCATTTACTTTGTGTGCATAGCGTTTCGTCCTACCATATTCCTTGCTTCAATTTTCTTTCTTGCCCTTTGGTACCTCCATTGGTTTGGATGGTTGTGTCTATTGCTCACATGTGGTGCTTTTCTTTGATTTGTCTTGTCAGGAATAATCCTTCTATCATTTTGTAACCTATAAATTTTCAACATTTATAAGTGATACAAAAAATATATATTTGTAAAAAGAATATATGTTGATTTTTTTTAACTTTATGCTAGCATTGACTAATACATAATATACATTGCATTGAATAACTTTTCGGGTTGTTTGATTCTCAATGTTATTTTGTTAACTTAGAGTAAGGATACGAAAACTTATGATATAAAGCTTAGAAAATTGAAATACAAAGAAAAAAAGGTTGCGTGGTGAGGTGAATGATAAATGAAATAACAATAAAAATTAAATTTGGAAGGCTAGTGACTTCCGAATTTTATAAAAGTTTGATCCAAATTTGAGAGCATTCATATTTGACACTTTAAGCTGAATTGCATATCTTTTTCGAAAACTGATCCGGATACCCTATCCGACCAATTATTGTCGGATCAGACGGATATATCGGATCCGACTTTGTTCTAAACACCCTATCCGATATGATAATCTCTATGATGCACGGATATGGATACGGGAAACGGAGACGGCGAGAAACGGGGAAGTGACAATCCTCAAAAGTATAGGAAACGGGGACACGACGAGTAAAATAATTAATATATTATTGTAAAAAATTGAAATATAGAATTACTATATCATAATGAGATGCATATATATGAAAAAAAATCAATAATATATGAGTTGATAAAAATATTAACATGATGATAAAATAATCGAAACAAAAACTTATAAACAAACATTTTTAATCTTACAAAACATAGAAATAAACATATTTAGTTTTATAATCTGAAATAATCATACTTAGTATCCAAATTGAAGAATGAATCATTCATTTGCAAATCAACAATAACCGAACAACATGATCAACAAATGAAAATAATAATAAATATTTGTGTATTATAAAAAGTGAAAGAATTAGAATAACATAGTCAACATTAAACAAATAAAAATTACAAAATAAATTAATATTCAAAGATTCAAAATTAATTTATAAAATCATATGAAAAAATGGAGAGAAGAGTCGGCCGGCGGAAGTGCGGAACAACATTTCAATATTAGAGCCGGAGAAGAAGATCGGTGTCCTACTTCCGACAACCACAATCTCGCAGTGATCATGTGGAGCAGTGGAGTTAGGTTTAGTTGGAAAAAATGGGAAAGAAGAAAAAATATTACGGTACATAAGTTTTTATTTCGTTGATCTTGACCGGACACAATCTGCATCCTCACCGTGTCCCAGACGTGTCCTACCTTCGTAACGTGTCTTGGCCGTGTCAGGTCATATTTGACCTTGTCGGTTGTGTTCCCGTTTCCGATACGACAATATACCACACACGCATGCTAGAAGTGTAAGTGCATCATAGGATGATCCTAACAAATTTCGGATCGGATATTTTTCTCACCTTATCGATCGATTTGTTTTGCTAGTCTGGGCGGAGAAACTAAACACCGAAGGTCAGAGGGTCACCGACTCACCGAGTTCAGTCATTTCAGTGCCAATCTCGCTCGACAGTCCAGATGATTGATTTCTGTTGAACAGGACGAGAAGATGATGGGCAGAGGAATTTTCGATCATTTGGTACTTCGATTTTTCTTTTGTTCTTTAGTATTGCTGATCTCTACCTATTGGTACCAGAACAATGCATTGGCTTCGAATCCCTCTTCTGCTTCTTCGACCACCATGCACACCAACAACTGGGCCGTCTTGGTATGCACCTCGAGATTCTGGTAAGTTTACTCTTTCATGGGATCGATTGCCATTTTGGATTCCAATTTTCAATAATTATGATCTGTTTACTGGAGCTTTGATTGTTCATGTTTGCCTGTGATGGAGATCTTTTGCCAATTGCTGGTTGATTTCGCAGTTCAGCTAGGGTTTCTTGTTGTTCCGTGCTATAGATATGCATTCTAGATTTATCGAGTCCTTGGGATTGTTTTATTGGAATATGTTATTTACTTGATGCTAGGGTTTAATTACTGATGTTGTTCTGTTCTTTGTGGAGGTTTAATTATCGACACATGGCAAACACACTATCGTTGTACAGGTAAAGAACTGAAGTACTACTTTCTATCTTTGTGATTCATCTCCAAATGGAAGCAGAGTGTGAGCTTACTTTGTCCTTCGTGCCTTTACAGGACAGTGAAACGACTAGGAATACCTGATGAAAGGATCATACTTATGCTTGCTGATGACATGGCTTGTAATTCTAGAAATAAGTACCCTGCCCAAGTTTTCAACAATGAAAACCATCGGCTGAACTTGTATGGGGATAACGTTGAAGTATGTTCTGTTTGTTTTCATCAGTGTATACTCTCGTATCAATTTCTCATCTCTCAGTTCTAATTCTATTGCATCCTTGCATTTTATATTACAGGTGGATTATAGAGGCTATGAGGTGACAGTTGAAAACTTCTTGAGGGTATTAACAGGGCGTCATGAAAATGCTGTTCCGAGGTCTAAACGTCTCTTAAGCGACGAGGGAAGTCACATACTTCTATATATGACAGGTCATGGAGGAGACGAGTTCTTGAAGTTCCAGGATTCTGAGGAACTCCAGAGTCATGATTTAGCTGATGCTGTTAAACAAATGAAAGAAAAGCGAAGGTAGGAGGTTTATGTCTAATAACTTGACTTATATTCTTTGCATTGATAGAATTGAGATGTGTTATACCTGACGTCCTGGTGAAATTCAACCACATTTGGTAATAGGAATGGAGATAGGTGTCTTTATGATCCATTGACGCATGTTGGCTGATTCATAAATTGTGTGTTTGGTCTGAAAATATAGAAATAAGCTGATGTTTTAAGTTGCTTATCTTTCAAAAGGTACTTGTTTATAAACTCACTTCCAACAAGGAATTAGAAGTTCTTCCTCCAGATTGCACCTTTTCCGGCTGCTTTTGTGGGATGGGGAAACATGTTCTGAATAGTTTAATGTATGAAGGCCTGCCTATAAAATTTGAAATGAGAGAGTGATAAGGGAATAATGCCCCACATATTGTCTTGCCTCGAAAGTACAAAAGAACATAAAGCTAGAAAGACCCGTGCTGTTAGTTTGTTTCAGATAGCTCTAAGTTGGTTGGCTGCAAACTGCGAGTCTGTGAGGTGATATAATTTTTTATGTAACTCAGCCATGGTTGCTTGTGATGCCCTTATTGCTTCTATTTTTCCATCAGATGTTATTTGATGATGTGATGTTGTCTTTCAGATTCAAGGAGCTTTTGATAATGGTTGATACCTGCCAGGCTGCTACTCTATTCAATCAGGTTTGTAATACTTGACAATGCATGACCTGTATAAATACTGCTTTGTCAAGGAAAGCTGTTGGGAAAAGGGAGAAAACAAAATAGCGGAGGTTGGTGACAAGTTTAAGTATTTTGCTCAAGCATAACAAACTTCTTTTGCTTTACAGCTCCAATCTCCCGGTGTTTTGGCTATTGGAAGCAGTATGAAAGGAGAAAATTCTTATTCACACCACTTGGATTCTGATGTGAGTGAAGAATTTCCATTTGCGTATTTGTTAATTCAAAGTTTATGGAACCTCTATGAAAATTAATTGTTCGCTGCAATACATTGACCTGAAAAAATTAGTGCCCAACAATACCAAAATATATAGTATAGATTTTATAAATTCACCAACTTATGGCTCGCAAATTGTACCGTCAAGGGACAACATTAGTTTAATGGAGTCACATGTGAGATAGCCATTTTGATATTTTAGTACCTAAATAATGTATAATAAGAGAAAAACTACAAAATGGGCTTCAATTTATACCTTCTGATCTTTTCCATTTTTTTATCTTAAATTATCTAACGACATTTTCAAATGCTTAATCACGTGCATTGTCATTAAATGGGTGTCGTCATGCCATCTTTTGGTCACTGTCAAGCTAATGGAAAATAGATTCTGAAAATATATCAATACTTGAATAGTTGGTCTTATATGCAGTTTTTAGTTGAAATCAGTTTTACAAAAATGCAATGGTGATACTGTTTTGCACAAGTTTTCCAAGTCATTTGTTGCCCAGAAACAGTTTTACACCATGTATTTTAAAGGGACAGTGTGATACTATGTTAACTCACCTATAATCTTTCTTTGTGGCATCATATAAGGAAGTCTTCCATTCATAGAATTTCTCTAATGCAGGTTGGTGTCTCTGTAGTGGATCGCTTTACTTATTACACACTTGCGTTCTTTGAGAAGCTAAATATGTATGACAATGCTTCACTGAGCAGGTACAAAGAGCACTTGCACCGATACTATCTGGCACTAAATATAGTTCTTTTGTGAATAGTTCTAATGATTTGTTTATGATATAACTTATAAGTTTTAATCGAGTTGTCATCATTTATATTCTTTTGCAGTCTTTTCAATTCATATAATCCAAATCTATTGATGTCAAATGCCTACTACCGTACAGATTTATACCAACGCAAGTTGGAAGAGGTATGGAACTGTGTTAGTAATCCTGATTTTTATGTTGATTACTTGACTGTTGATTCATTTCAACTTCTCAAGAGCAAGTATAAAAGGTATAATAAGGAGTATAATTCCATATTTCTTTTTCTGATAGTGGAAACTTGTCATATCGTTCATGCTGGAAAATATGGAAAATTAGTTTTGTGTGGACGAACAGCAGAGAAAGAAGCTCCAGGATTTACATATTCTGTTGTATGTAACAGTTCTTTTGCTTTTATAGGTTCCCGTTACCAACTTTTTTGGTTCAGTGATGGAAACGATTCACACTGATTCAGCTTATAAAGCATTCTCAAGCAAGAATACGCATGATGATAAGCTCAAAACAGTAGTGGATCAATCACAAGACCGTGAAACAAGAAGAGAACTGACAGTTGATCAAAATAAAGATGTTATTTTTGATCCTAAGGTTTGTAGCCTCGGTGCCATATTCTGCCACATAGTGTCTTTTTCTCGTCTGTTACTTTTTCTGGCCTTTCAAACTAACTTCAGGTTTTTGTAAATGCTCTGCAGTCTGAGAAATGTCCCATTCATCAGATGTGGTATACTTTTCAAAGGAAGCTCGAAAAGGTTGATGATATTGAAAGCTTTGTGAACTATGGCTTAGTGTTGATGGTACCTGTATTAGCAGTTGCCACTTGGTTGTCACGATGAATTAAGGTAAGAAATGTCATTTCCTCACAAGTTTTGTTTATCTCTTGTGTTAGATTCTATCATACTGATGACCCCAAAATTAAGGTCACGGACAGAAAACAGATGATGTTTATCACGATGTTTTTGCTTTTGAAAATCCTAGCAATCAAACCTGAAAGTACCTTAATTTCTCAAATGGTGCCAAGATAAACTAGGTTTACTGATGTGTTCCTAGTCTCTAGCAAATAGCAATTAAACCTGAAAGTTTGTGATAACTGTTTTTTCCCCCTTTATCCACTTGGGCCCTGTTGGTAAAACGAACTTGTCTCTAACCCATTAGGTGATTATGGATTTGTTTCATTCACAAAATAACTTTTCCATCCAACTTTGAATCACAGGGAACAGATTGGCATCCAAGTCATTCAAGGTTATGCAATCCCTACACCCGCCAACAAGATGTCGGCTGATGTATTATAAGCCGCTAATCATTTCAGGTGCCTTTGTCTAATCTCTGGTGTTTACCACCTTCGTCAAATAGGTATGCACACAAATAGGTATGCACGTACGAATTAATTTGAAAGGAAACTTTGCAAGAGGATTGTTGAAAGTTAGAGAAGCCTTTGGGGATACAGATGTTTTTTTTTAAGTTTTGCCAGGAGAATGTACTTTAGAATGTTTGTTTGTTGTACTAAACAAAGTAAACATGATTGTATGAGGGTCATTTGGTTGATTGGTTCGTTCTACAGAGGAATTGGAAACATTATGCATAGCTTGTACAAGATTAATTTGTTGTTGATTTTTTGCGTTTCATACCACATTTTTTTGGTATTTTTATCTACCCTTCAAATGAAGGTGAGTTTTGAACTCAAGCCAGCTTGTGAATTGTCATTACTTTTGTTGAAGGATTTATAACAGGGTAAGTTACCCTTCAAAATTTTATTTTTTGCAACGAACCACCCACTCTATTGTTAATTGTCGAAAACCACCCTAAAAACCATTCCGTAAATACCACCCATGCTCCTATTCCCGTTAAACATCAACCAATTAGGGCCCGTTTGGTTCCAACTCCGGTAACAGAAACGGAATGGAAACGAATTTAGTTCATATGCATATCATTATTCATAAAATTTTATGGAATCATTAGTGCAAAATACACTTGCTTTCCCACATTTTGTTATCTATAGGTATCAAAAGTAATCAAACTCTACTCCAATTACTTCAAACCAAAGAATGATTCCCATTTCCGATTCCGGAGTTAAAACCAAACATACCCTTAATCTTCGGCGAGGAGAATCAAGGATTATAATCCACAATAATTCCGAATAACGTGTGGAAAACATGATCAGTCTAATCCCGAATTCTAAACAATTGAACTTTCCCACTTAAAAAGTGAGAGATTTGGAATCTAGTAATATAAGATGACACTTTCTCCAAATAGTCATATTGCTGGACTTTGACAAGAAGATAATATGTAAAAAGGATTTTAATGCAAATTTTCAGTTGATTTTGCTTTTCTTTGGCACCCTCCTAAACTCAACGGTCGACGATAAGATGACACTTCTCTCCAAACCCTGACACTCTCAAACCCAATCCCCTTCCCTTTCTCCGTCTTTCTCACTGTGCAAAAATGCTTTGCTCAGTGCAACACCAACGATTTCTCCTTCTCCAGCGCCATCCACGCTTCTTCTTCCAGCCATCAAACCCCCTTTCCCCACGAGCCATCCATTCCTCTCAATCTCAAACCCTAACCCCAACTCAATCTCAACAATCTCTTAAACCCCCAACCTCCCAAATCCTCTCAATCCGCCATTCACTCCACTCCGGCGAGCTTTCCGCTGTCGAGATTGCCCAATCCTACCTCAATCGGATCCGCGAGACCGAGCCCCGGGTCCGCAGCTTCCTGCACTTGGCGGAGGAGGAGAGTGTTATCAAGCAAGCGCAGGAGTTAGATGCGAGGATTGCAAGGAATGAGGAAGTGGGTCCTCTTGCTGGGGTGATGGTTGGTGTTAAGGATAATATATGTACAGTTGATATGCCTTCTACTGGTGGGTCCAGGGTTTTGGAGGGCTATCGACCTCCGTTTGATGCGACAGCGGTTAAGAGTGTTAGGGGTTTAGGTGGGATTGTTGTTGGTAAGACTAATTTGGATGAGTTTGGAATGGGTAGTTCCACTGAAGGCTCTGCTTTTCAGGTTTCAACTCTATATACATCTCTTCATGTTATATTTTCTTGCTTTCTCTGGAATTCGAGTGCCTGTGTAATGTTTAGTAGGATGAAGATAATGCTTTGACTTGGTTCATTTTAAGAATAGCTAAGTAATGTTGGTTAGGATAAACGGATGAAGTCTAATTGATGTTGGGTAGGATGAAGATAATGCTCGACTTGTTCAAAATTTATTCAACAGCTAAGTAATGCTGATTATAATGAAGAAAATGCTTTGATTTGGTCCATCAAAAGGGAAATCACTTGATTTCAAACCAATTTTATAGATTCTTCTTCAAATAAGCGTCCATATTCTATAAGTTAAAGTCTGTCTTATGATTCCTACTCATTATTACATGTTCTTGGGTTTTTTTCTAACCTGAAATTTTTAACGTCAATAGAGGTTATGATTGTTTGGCAGGGTTTTCTGGATGCCTTTAGTCATGAAATATATCTCTATGATGATGGATGTTGCTTTACTCAGGTGATACATATGTTCATAAATAGGTGACAACAAATCCATGGGATGAGGCTCGTGTTCCTGGAGGATCATCTGGCGGGTCAGCTGCTGCTGTTTCTGCTAGGCAGTGTGTAGTTTCACTTGGAAGTGATACCGGTGGCAGTGTTAGGCAGCCAGCGTCATTTTGTGGTGTTGTTGGATTGAAGCCAACATATGGTCGCGTCTCACGATATGGGCTCATGGCTTATGCATCATCTCTAGATGTTATAGGATGCTTTGGTTCAACAGTTGCTGATGCTGGAATGCTTCTCCATGCAGTTTCTGGTCACGATAGACTTGATGCTACCAGCAACAAGCAAGTGAGTTCCTCTTTTTCAATTGAATTGAAGATGGATTCCTATTAATTTTTGTTCTTATTAAATTTTATGATCTTTTCTCATATCACTGTATCAGTTATTGGAAATTTGATTGAAGTAGACTAAGTAATTTGCTAGAATATGGTGCACCTGATCATTCCAACCATTTAAGTTGGGGAACAGTGTTCTCCTTTTGCTCAATGTTGAACAGAATCCGTCCTCTTATATAGTTATATGCAATATCTTGGTGCATATCCCCTATTAGCTTGGCCATGATATCTTATGATTGCATCATATACATGTATCCCATACTTACAATCTCAATTTGGTGTTGGTCATTTTTCTTCCGTGCTCATCAAACTAGTGTTAAATCCTTGTTTTTATCTGAAATCATTCAGGAGGTTCCTGATTTTACATTGCCATTGAGGTCCATGAATACCTTCGATTCAAAACCCTTGAAGGGACTGAGAGTTGGTTTGATTCGCGAGACTGTTGAAGATGGCGTTGATCAGGAAATAATATCTTCAATTCGTGTTGCTGCTTCACATTTGGAAGATCTAGGATGCTCTGTAACAGAGGTTTTTCTTCATTTATATCCCATTTTGCATTTTGAGTTTTTAGCATAGAATCAGCAACCTTTCTGTATAAAGTCATATTGTTTCCTTTCATTTTAATTAAACTGTATTACTCCTCTCCAACTTCCTTGATTGTATATTGCTTATCTCATACTTGGAAGGTCTCTTTGCCATCTTTCTCCCTTGGGCTTCCGGCTTACTATATTCTTGCTTCTTCAGAGTCATCATCCAACTTAGCACGTTACGATGGAATCAGGTAATCCTTCTAGTTGATTCATGAATTATAAACTACTATGCAAACCATGATGCCTCCTGTCTTCTGAACCAGCTTGGACTGTTTGACGGATAGAAACTTAGAATAAATAAGATAGTTTTAAGCCAGTGAAGAGCTAGACTGTGCTATATAGTTCGGTTGATTTCATAGCCTCCAGCTGTCTCTGTAGACTTTGGGCTGAGTACCACTTCGAATAAGACTAGGTTTTATCAAGACGTCAGGGCACGAAAGGGTCATATATATCAAATAGAAAATATGATATCTTTTTCTCTGCTTTTTTCATTGATTCTCCATTTTCTATCTTTCCAGTTTCCACTAGTGTGAGTATCTGTTTGAATTAAAATAGTAAAACTAGTTTGACGATCTGCGTTCCAATTTATTCATTTGAGGTACTGTGATAAACATTAGAGCCAGCTTTGTTCTTTTCAGCTCATAGTAAATCTGGATATCACTTCTTGTAGCAAACACTTCTGCATGAATTGTCTATCAAGAACCTCATGTTACTACCCTGATATTCAGGTATGGTAACCAGGTCACTGCTGACGAGCTAGCTTCTGTATATGGGAATTCTAGAGCTAATGGATTTGGTTCTGAGGTGTGTTACGCGCATTTTAAAAAGTTCATAAATTGAACCCTAGAGCATTTAATCATATAGCCCATGGTACTTTTGTTATACGACATGCCTTGAGGGCAATGATTGCATTGGTTGTTGTATTGGTAACATGTGCTTCCAATCGTACAGGTGAAGATGAGAATATTAATGGGAACATATGCCCTTTCAGCTGGTTACTATGATGCATACTATAAGCGTGCCCAACAGGTATTTTTTAACCTTTGTGTATCAAGACAACTATTTCTTGTTTCACGATCCATGCATTTTTTCTCTCCTTCTCTATTGTTGGTATAATTGTAATAGTTATGCAGGTGAGAACCTTGGTTCAGAAAAGCTTCAAGGCAGCATTAGATAAAAATGACATCCTTATTTCACCCGCTGCACCATCTGCTGCTTATAAGATTGGTATGTCATATATTCCCCTTTAACACACTCTCTGGAAACACGGACTGATCTTTGCATACTAGTTAACTTCTCCATTGATTTTGTTGCTCATAGGTGAAAAGAAGAATGATCCATTGTCAATGTATGCCGGTGACATTATGACTGTAAGCATTTTAACATGCTTTACATTATATTGTATTAATTGTCTAGTGGATCTTTCTCACTGTCATAGTGCCTTAGGTTAACGTGAACTTGGCCGGGCTTCCAGCACTTGTTTTGCCTTGTGGATTTGTTGAAGGTGGCCCGGTAGGGCTTCCAGTAGGTCTTCAAATGATTGGTTCTGCATTTGATGAGGTAAATAATCATCTTGAATAGAAGTGCTTGACTTTATTTCTATCTTACATACTCTGAATACCAACAAGCTGATCTTGGGTAATCTGAATTCTTGCAGGAGACTCTGCTCAAGGTTGGACACATCTTCGAGCAAACTCTTCAAGGGTGTAGCTTTGTTCCTCCTTTGGTAGCAGATTCTGTTTCATCTGTCTAGCAACCTCGATGGAAATTCTTATTTAGCATTACAAGACATGGAATTTGCTTCAAGTATGACTTGTCGAGAAACCTGACTTTCACAACCAGCTACGTCTATACCGTCTTGGGTGAGAATAGTGAGATCCATCCCAGACCCTAAGTTAAGTTTTGGTGGATGTTTCCATCTTTTAGTTTCTATCGTTGGGGAAGTAAATGTTGCCAGTTTTGATGCTTCATGAATCACCAGAACTGTTTCTCAGAAGATGACAATAAAAAGGAATTACAAGAAGTCTAATGTTATGTATAAATTCTTTCTCTGAGCTTTTTGCAGTGTAGAAGATTTTTTATTGTCTTCAGTGCCTTGTCCAATTGTTGGTGTCAATATTGTTATGTTGATACGGATGTGTTTGGCTGAGAGTAAGATGAAAAAAAAAAGGAATTCACCTTTCATAATCTTGTAATCTATTAAAGAGAAAATTTATTTTTTTTATCTTCACCCACAGAATAATTTTTGCACGTAATATCTTCAGATTCTTGTTAATAGTTGCAATTAAGAGGCTTCCTCAGCTAAACCAAACCACCAAAGTTCACAATTTAACTAGTAATATACGACACTAGATCATGATTAAAACCGCATAAATTTTGTAGTAACTCATAAAACAGCGTATATTTTATAGAGTTCATAATGCTAAACTATTACCTTGATATATATATTTGTCTTATTTTGAAGGGAAAAAGTGCAAAATTTAACGCATTGATAGTTACTACATAATTATGAACTTGCTCCGCCACAATTCACATATATATGCCCTAACGTGTGTGTTTGTTCTCTTACAATAAACAGATATCGTCTTCTTGTTATTTGGGATGATAATAAATCAGACAATGGGTGAACAAACCATTTTAATCATCCACCCGTTAATTTATTGAATGTATCCGTTAGGCATCCGTCGGGTGACATAAACTTGACGAATGGAACAGGATCAACTTGCGGTTGATTATAATTTATAACTATTGTCAACTTGTATTAAGGGCCCGTTTGGAAGCACCGGGAATCATTCCGGTAACGGAATGATTCCAAATCAATCAAAAATTACGTTTGGTTAGTGGTCTTTTAACACATAAAAGTAATCTCATCCATTCCATTTCCTTTCTCTACCCTTATTCGATTCCATTCCGTTTCCATTCCACCGCTCCAACCAAACGGACACTAAATTCTTAAGTATTTTTTTTGCTAAGTGATGTAATGCAGCTCTAAATCTTTTATTCTATAATGGGTGAAAAGGGCCGCCACCCACGCAACCCGAATTTTTTGGATTTTTATCTGCTTTTTTTGGGTTGGGCATTCTGAGTGTCCGACTTTTTCGAATACCTTTTTTTGGTTGGGTACCCCAGTGCGGGCGGGTGAAAAAAAAATTTTGATAGAAAGATAAGAAAAGAAGAAAGGTCAACATCTAGAAGTAGACATCCTTTCGGATGAGATCTTCACCATCTCGCAGAAGAATCCCGTCACCCGTATCCGAGTAATGACCAAGAGATGCGAGTTTATCTGCGTCGACGTTGATTTTACTAAACACATGTTGGGCTCTAAATTGTGTACACCTTGAAATTAAAATGGAGATGTTCGAAATAATCATGTCCGCTTCCCATGACGATTTCCAAAGCTGATTGATTGAGTTAATGAGTTCAACGTTATCTCCAATGGTGTTGAGTTCTAAACTTCTGGCCTCCGCTTCCGCTTAAAGGATAGTTTATGCCAACATCGACTCATTCACGTAGCAAGCGTTAAAACCATGTTCGAAGCAAGATCTTGTCTAATTACATTGTGATCTCGAATGATAAAGTCAAAGGCACATTGATCATTAAAGTTTTTAGAAACATCAAACTTAACTTTGAGAAAATTCAAACTTGGTATGTTCCATTTAATGCTTTTTGTTTGTCGTCTATGTTTTGGAGGCCTTGTGCTACATTTTGTTGTTTTCGAAGTAGCTTCATCCCAATCTTTAATTTGTTTTTGGATCAATTGATTAAAATCATGTGGTATTTTTTTATTGTTAAAAATTGTATGTTTTTCCGTTAGCCAAATGTTTCACCATGTAATCACTATTTGTCTTAATTTTTTTGGGTTGCATTTTCATAATTTTCATGATGATGTCCATTACTTTATTATATGTTGGATCACAATTGTACAAGAGAGTTTTAAATTTTATCATTTTTGATATTATAGAATGTATATGGGTATTTGAAAAAGAGGTGTTTGACACTCTCTATCGGGTGTTGATAAAGTTCGCAGTGGAGTAAGATTGGAATTTTTTTTCTAGGTTCTCTTTTGTTGGGATGCCTTCTAGGAACAATTTCCTCCAAAAGTTTTAATTTTTGGCATCATGTCAATATCCTAAATCCATGTTTTGTCACCTTGTTTTCTTTGGATACGGTCCATTAGGAATTTGGTAGAGAACCATCAATTTTCACTTGACACCCAATAAAACCTATGATGTAAAGGCTCCAGGCGCGAGTGCAAGGCTCATCCCGTTTTCTCATAATGTCATGTAGTAGTAGATTACCTAGTTGAAGAAATTCTTGTTAGTCTCATTGTTTATTTGTTATTTGTTATAAAACTGTTTCCGAAGAAATTCTTGTTAGTCTCATTGTTTATTTGTTATTTGTTATAAAACTGTTTCCTAGAGCAACCGTATTGCAAAGGTATTATTAACTAGAGTGCAAAGGTATTATTAACTAGACCAACCGTATTGATCCATGTTTTATTATTCAATGAGGGTGGGTGAAATTGTCCCTAGTTGTTATACATCTACATAAATAACCTGCAACACCCTTCCCTAATATTTGCACTTTGCCCTAATTACTGTAAACTTGGGGCAATTGTTGGGCATAAATTTGATAAGGTTTCAACAATTGGGCAATTTTGTCCATGAATGAACTTTAACAGAAGAGTGCTATCTAAAAAAATTATAACATAAGTGAATCCTTTAGACCGTAGACGGTAAAACCAACAAGATCCACAAACTAATATACTGCCTTAGTAAGAGAAAAATCGAGAAAACGATAACGAAACCGAAAACATTCTGGCATGAGATGGTGTGTTTCTTTCTTCCGTCCAAGAAATATGCAAAAAAATGTACACACCGCCATTCATGTAGCTCGTCGGATAATTTCGACTATTGGAACATTCTGAGGAAGTTGTTCGCATACGCCATTGGCTTCACATCAGGATGTGGCTGCATTCATAGGAGAATATTACAACAATAACCAACACACCATTTCTGCATTTCATCGTATCCCAGTATAATCCCGCAGAGATTGGGGTTCGAGATGTATCCATCCCTACCCCAAACACGCCGAGAGTACGAGACAAAGAAAGAACAACAAACACAGATGCAACATGCATAATACACAAAAAATGAATTGATGAAAATTCTGCTCAAAACTCACCACGGCTGAGAAAGTAACAATGTCAGGCTTCATTTCGGGGGATTTGAATCGAATAAATGCACCCTTGTTGCCCATCTGTATAAGCAAAAAATAATAATTTCATTAGCATGGAATTATGTTAAAAGTTGAATAATAAAGAAAAAGAATATAAGTTCATCCAAGTTACCTGATCACAATAGTTGGGAGCTGAAAATACAGTGATGAGTTTGCCATCATGCTCAATCTCATAACCCTCATCTTTGACTTCGTGAGATCGGACAACTAGTTCTGAAAAAATAACGGGAATGAAGAAAAACGTCAATAACTTCATAAACGAAACGATTCTTGAGTAAGCAAAGCCTAGAGACTGTACCTAAGTTGTTTTCCTCTAGAAACCTCTTAGTCACGTCTCCACCAAAAGAAAGGCCTACACCTCGCTTACTTGGACCCCTTCCAGGCGCGGGTTGTGGATCACTCCAAAGGATTTCACACATCAATCCTGTCAATCAGATTTTTTTCCTCAAAACGGCAAATATGGAAGATAATACTCAAGTTAATATTAGTTTGTAGTCAAGCTATAAAAACCGAGCAACTTACCATCTTCAGGAGGCTCGCAAAACCGATCAATTGCTCTGATATCGGAAAGTTTTACACCATCAGAACTGAAAAGACCTCCATGAACGACAAAAACCTTCTGGTTTATCACATGAGCTAGTGGCATACAACAGAAGACTTCGGCAAAAAGATCAACAAATGTGTCAGTCAACTTGGATTTGACCTCCCCTTCAAATCCATATATCTTGTTCATGCTCCTGCTCTCATGGTTTCCTCGAGTCATATGCATTGCTAAAATTTAATATAAAAAAAATAGTATGTCAGATTTAAAGGACCGTCGTGGAAGCATTAATGCAATGACTAACAAGCATGTTTTTAGAGTGGGGAAAATATTGAATAACAATAACCTAAGAGGATGACGAAAAACAATAAAGACGAAGAGAATTTACCGGACGGGCACATGCACTTGAATGCAAACAAGGTCAGGATGACTTCCAACGAAAATGAACCTCTATCCACAAAGTCGCCATTAAACAAATAAGGGTTTTCCTCTGAGGGAAGACCATTGAGCTCAAATATATTCAGAAGATCATAGAACTGCAACCAACAAAATGAAAGAAGTGTAAGAAAACATTTTGAACAACTTGAAAACCCAGAAAAGGCAAAATCAGTTTTACATAGTATTCAAGTCAAACAGGATTACAATTTTAATTCAGCCAAGAAGATAAATTATTCACGTCTAGATGCTACTAAAAAGGACAAAGTATATCGATGCGATCTCGCCTGAAAAAATGTTTCGCAAAGCATCAGAATCAGCTTAGTGTTTGATATTTCATTAAAATAACTAAAAAAGTAGAAACACATTTGAGCACTGCACGAGCAACTGCTCATGTAGTTGTTCTTCATAGTGTAATCTACGACATTAATCAGGACAATGAATCATTGATTACCTGGCCATGAACATCACCACACACAGTGAAATGTTTTCCATCTGGTACGGTGATATCGACTAGAGATGGCAAGGCACGTAACATATCCCTTGTTTGCAAGACTATTTGGCAAGCATATCTGAAAAAGAAGCAAAGGTCAAATAGAAGAGTTTTTGGGTAAAATCAAAGATTGAATAACATTAATCTACATTTCATAACAAAATACTTGAAATCAAAAGTGGGATGGCTTCTCTTACTACACATACCGTCTATGAATACACTTCTGGTTTTTGAAGTCCTCCAACATTTTATTAATGAACTCTATCGTCACCTTGTCTCCTTCTATCTTTGCACCAGAATACTGTGGTTCCACATCTAAAAAGAAAATAGCAAAGAGATGTATATGATACTTGCAAGCACAGAGAACCCAAACAAGTTCATTACTAAGTTTAGGATTGCAAAACATATACAATGACTAAAAACAGCATATAAATTTAGAAAGAAACGTTATTGTGGCAAGATTGGTGAAAGCTTGAGCTAGAATGTCCTGCACTTGATGAAAGTTATGAATGTAGAACATTTTTCACAACTGAATGGAGACAAAAATGGAAAGGAGGGATCTTCAATGAGTATACGAAGAGGAAAATCAGAAAGAAAATAATAAAGTGACATGTCTGAAAAGTATCATTTTTCTCTTCTTGCAACACTAGGAAGCTGCAAAATTTTGCATTCGCTTTGCTTATACAATTCTTGACACGACAGTTATAAAACACTAAACAGCTCTGCCACAATGAAGCCAAATTATTACTGAATCTAAGGAAACTTGTACTTGAGAACAGGTTAATGATAAAAAAAGTATTTATGTTGCACACTGAACAAAATCTAAGCATAAGCACAACAAGACAATCTTCAAAAGAAAAAATACCAATGGTGTGATAATCTATAGAATCAACTACAGATCGTCTCTCAGCTTGTGGCACAGAGATAGCCTCTTCGAATTTAAGTTTCATAACAGCCTTTTCACATTCCTTCAACTTTTTTGTAGCATCCGGATCATTTGGGCATATTCTTTTAACCTGTGAAAGATGATAAAAACATAGGTGTATATAAATCAACATCAACCATCTCCCAACACATTCAAAAAAAATAACCATACACAAGCTACTTCAAAGAACAAATGATGTACTGTTATGACCTGTAGCAGAATTGAAATAAAAGATGATTAAAAACCAAAGGTTTTGCACAAACTAAAGGTCAGGCTGTTCAAAACAGACTCGAAATTGAAAAAAAAAACAACATTTGTGTCATGCTCAATTGCTCAGGAACTGAGAAACCTTGTTTAAATGATACCTGTTGAAAATCTTTAAGGGCGTCTTTAAATTTACCCATAGCAAGATATGCTGCTCCCCTCCTGTAATAACCCTGAAGAACGCAGTAATGGGTGTAACTCAATAAAAGCTAGATAAATTGATATACTAACTCATATTACTGGAAGCAAAATCAAATACATGCCTTGGAGTACTTGGGATCAATTTCAATAGCCTTTGATGCATCCAGCACAGCGCTACCATACTCTTCTAGTTTGGTGTGAGCAAATGCACGGTTTGCCCAATATACTGCATTCTGACTGTTCAACTCAATTGCTTGAGAGTACAAGTCAACAGCTTGATGATATTTATGTGCTGCATATCAGCAAATGAAATTTAAATCATTAGCAACAAGAAAGCACAAAACAGCATGCGACATCTCAACCAAAAAGAACTACAATCTAGTACAGAAGCCGAAAAAACAGATTATCACAGTGACACATACCACCATCCGATTCTTCCAAGAACTTCATTAAGATCTGTTTGTTATACTTAAGTCACAAGAGTATCACAAGTACCTTTAAATGCATCATTGGCTAAATTCTTCAGCTCCTCAGATTTGGAGGAATTCGAATTCCCACCATCCATATCAAGCACCAGATTTAGCTGTCAGATAAGTGAGCTGTGAACAAATCAGAGAGATGACACGATGAGCCACTCAATGCACAATTCCTGTTCAACGAGAAAATAATGCGACCAAAGCGAGAGCCTGCAAAACTCCACCGGTGAACAAAATCCCCACTGGCGGCACTAAACATTAAAACCAACTCGATACTAAACACGCTCTCAAACGATGTTCTTAATTCATAAATTCTACAGTCAATTTATCGTTTCATTAAAAAAAGCATAAAAACAAACAATAGAAAACTACAAAATGTAAGTAAAGATTCCACAGGCTCAATTGGATGAGATAAGCATGATTAACAAAACATTAGATTCTAATTAGGCTAAGGAACTGTAAATTAACGTTACTAGGCAAAAGAGGCTTTGATTCAGAAAGGGAAGAACAATGCTCTCGGTATCACCTTTGAGCTCCTTCAAGTAAGCTCGCGAAAGTAAAACTGTAGGACACTTCTAGAAGATTCATGAGAGGACAATCGAAGAAATCAACGAAAATCACAAGAAACTTACAGGATCGAAAGACGATGAAGCAGAAGAAGAGTGATACCTGGACGAGTGGCGGCTAACCCTTTTGCCTCCAACAGTCTAGAGAAGCCGAGATAGAGGGAAGATAGTTAGGCTCTGTTTGGATTCAACTTTGGAGGCCAAGTTAAATTTCGCTATTATTGTGTAACCTAAACTTCTCTATTCGCGAGGCTTCATAGCTTGGGTAATTACAAAAGAGTACCGTTAATTTAAGAAAATTTTCACTTAACCATATTCAAAATTGGAAGTTATAAAGTGGATCCATACATTTGTTTTTTCTTCAATCGACCATTAAACCGTTGTTTGTTTCTAGTTTTATTTACCGAGACGTTGTACTTCTATAGTAAGTTATCTCAATTATCATGTTTAATTCGTTTTTTACAAGGGATAATTAACTTATTTATGATAGGTTCAACGTACCACAAATCACGAGGAATGCATTTCTGTTAGTAGGGAGACGTTTTTTTTTTTTTTGTGATAATGTACTAGTTATCGCAATTTTATGACAAAGTTGTTTATTAATTTTCAGGTAGCTAAGTTATATTAAATCAAAAAGATTATCTACTTCCTATAAAGTTTAAATTGTGTGAAAATAAACATTATTATTAAACCGAATCAAAGTCATTAGGGATAATGTAATGGTAAAGACTTGTATCCACCTTCTAATGACATAGCCTTGCAAGAAGATGGGCTACACTTGCATCTAGAACTAATGAAAGTAAAATTACAAGTATTACAAAAAGGTGTGAATGAGAGAGGATATCCTAAAAAAAACATTAGGCCATCACGAGAGTAAAAACTAGGGGTGTTAATGGTCGGATTTAGGGCGGGGAGTACCCTATTCATCCCCATCTTCGTTCGGATGTTGAAAAGTGTCGCCATCCCTGTTTCGTCGGATATTCGTCTCAATCGGGAAATTCCCGTCCCGTTTAACTTTTTCTATTTTGAAGTTCTATGGGTTTTTTCTCGTAAAATTCGTCCGTCAGATATTCACTCACATCAGGAATCCCCTGTCACCGTATTTGGATTCAATGTCTATTGGGGAGAAAATCTGTTTGGGTTCACGTTATTTATTCAAAGGGCGTGGATGAGACCGTGGTTGTTAATCGGGTCAAGTCGGAGTGAGTTGATAAGAGGAAGTCCAAGGTAACTTTATTTGTATAACAACTAGCAGACACCCATTGAGAAGGAAGAACAACCTACAACTCATTAATTGTCATTAGAGTTTCATGCTCAAATCACTAGGATTATGATCCACTCTGTTAAAAAATTGTTGTGGTGGTAACGTCGTGAGTGTAACTTGCCGAAGCATACCGAAATTTTAATATGCAACTTGTTGTGAGTTACCTAGTGTAAACTATAGTAATTTGTTGAGGCATATCCTATAAATGAATACTGTCAATTTCCCGTCGGATTTCCGACGGGTTCGGGTTCGGATCGGGTAGCGAGGCGAATACCCTTATCTTCATCCTTGTCACCACCCCCATGCGGGGAATCAATTTTTAGTCCATCCTCGTCCCTGCTTAAAATCGTCATCCCATGACGGATAATACCCGCGAATTTCGGGGAATTCTCAACCCATTTATACCCCTAGTCTTTTGAGAACTCTTCCGACAAATTGGAAGAACGCATCTCCGAGAAAAAACAAAAACAACAAGATTATAGTACTGTTAGCGTGTGAGAGTTGAGATATGAGATCTCTATCCTTAATTTTGAAAGCGCCATGGATTACGACGGTTGTATGACATTCCGAATCCCAAGATAAAACCGCACTAACTCCTAGTTCCGAAATGACTTTGAAAAATTGACAAACCACTTTTGCATTGCGCTCTTGTATTATGAAGAGAAAGAGGGAGGAAACGTTGTTGGTGTGTGTCTGAATGAGAGGATGAGACGCCTTTATATAAACGAGCGTAGGACGGTAAGAGATCTATGTATTTAACATATGCATTGTTTCCGAGATTTGTAACTCCTGAGTTGATAGCGTGATACTCACAATTTTCTTTTACGATACAGTACTCGCAGAGACGAGATCAATGCTTCCGTTTTTTGGTACCGATGATAGCCGGAGGTCACCAGAAATTTACCCGGAAAACCCATACTTATTACTTGCTAAAATATTGGTTCCGATCACGTTGGAGATGTGCAACATTAATTTTTGATAGTATAAAGGGTAGGATACGCCCCTCTGGGACAAAACGATTCGATCGGAGTTAGGGTTTCAGGTTACCCGGCGTAATTGAGGATTTGGTGATGGTAAAGGAATGATGTAGGTTCACGAAGAAAGACGACGTGATGATTGAATTCTGTTGGTCCCTCCTTAATCAAGCCCGATTAATAGATGGGTTAGTCCAATGGGCTAAGACCCAAGAAGGAAGAGTCCATTGTGGAGTATGCTCTAGAGAAGAATAGAAAATATAGGAATGGTCTAGATAAGATTAGTCTAAACTAATCTAGTATTCTCCTCTAAAATATCTTCTAGGATTTTGTGTAATTCTAGAACTTTCTTCTCAAATATCTTCCTAGATTAGTGTGTAAGGAATGTGATCTCCTCCCTACTATAAATAGGAGGAGAAGTTGTACATTTGATCTATCCACAATTTGAGAGCTCAAGTAAACTAAGTATAAGTTGTGAGAGTGCCCACAAAAACTTGTAGCATTCCTTCTCCACATAAATATAAGTGAGTTTGTATCAATTAAGTCATTGACTTAATTAGTTCATATTCCCATTCTACCAACACGAAAGTGGGAGGTTTTCCCAACAACTAGTATCAGAGCAAGGTTAGTCCGGACGTTTTTCCTTAGCTCGTGTTGTCAAGATGGAGGCTACCGTCATTCACGATGGCGAGATGTTCAAACTCACGGCGGATAATTATTCTTATTGGAAGCCGATGATGGAAGACCACCTTTATTGTAAGGATTTGTATGAGCCCATCACCAGCAAGGATAAGCCCGAAGGGAAGAGCGAGAAGGAGTGGGAGCTTCTAAACCGGAAAGCAGTCACCATGATCCGTAAGTACATCGACAAATCTCTATTTGAACATGTATCTACATACACAAATGCTTTTGAATTATGGACAAAGCTTGAGTCCATGATTCAAAAGAAAGCGCCTCGTAACAAAGCCGTTCTAGTTCAACGGTTGGTGAAGATGGAGTACAAGGATGGCCAAAACATGATAGAGCACTTGAATAATTGCAAGGGGCTCGTTAATCGGCTAAGTAAAGCTGGAATGAAACTCGAAGATGAGTTGCAAGCCCTTCTACTCCTTAGTTCCCTTCCAGAGAGTTGGGACACTCTCGTGGTTACTCTTAGTAACTCAGCCCCGGAAGGGAAGCTCACCATGGACGCCGTTAGTGATAGTCTCCTTGGTGAAGAAGTTAGAAGGAGGGAACGAGGAACGTCTACCCAGTCTGAGGCGAACATTATTGACAACTGGAGTAGAAGCGATACACGTGAGCGCAATATGAACCGAAGTCGAGACCAGTCTCGAGGTCGGTCTAAGTCACGCCCTAGGCCAACTTGTTATTATTGTGGAAAAATAGGCCATAAGAAATCAGAATGTCGATTTCTTAAGAAAGATCAAAAGGCCGGCAACGTCAAGCCAGACCAAATTAACCCAACAAAGAGGCGAGAGGAAGACAAGGGTACAACCGCCATGGCAGATGAAGGTGATGATCTATATCTCTTCGGAGAAGACAACTTCCTGAATATCGTCTCTGACGATAGCTCCTGGATTGTCGATTCCGGTGCATCATTCCACGTCACACCCCATGAAAGTTTCTTCTCAACCTACCAAAGTGGTGACTTTGGTAATGTTCAGATGGGGAATCAAAATAGGAGCAAGATTGTTGGTATAGGAGACATCATCCTGGTATCAAATACGGGATGCAAGATTACCCTTAAGGATGTGAGGCATGTCCCTGATATGCGCCTTAACCTCATATCAGCCGGAAAGCTTGACGATCTTGGCCTAATAAATCAGTTTGGTGGCGGTAAATGGAAGCTCATCCAAGGAAGCATGATAATGGCTCGAGGAAAGAAGGAAGGGTCATTGTACGTCACACAAGCAAAGCTCTGCAAAGGAGAAGTCAATGTCGCAGGAGCAGACATGGAACTATGGCACCGAAGGCTCGGGCACATGAGTGATAAGGGTCTTCACACACTAGCGCGAAGACAGCTCCTCCCAAAGGTGCAAGGTAACTCTCTTGACCCTTGTGCCGATTGTTTAGCCGGTAAACAACATAGAGTGTCTTTCCAAACGTCTTCTCAACCTAGAAGACGAAAGAATATTCTAGATCTTGTGCACACCGATGTTTGCTCCATGTCCGAGAAATCCCTTGGTGGTGCGTCCTATTTCGTCACCTTCATAGACGACCACTCAAGGAAGGTGTGGGTTCATCTCCTAAAGACCAAAGACCAAGTTCTTGATGCATTCAAGGAGTTTGTTGCTCGGGTGGAACGAGAGACTGGACAAAAGCTCAAGAGTGTCCGATCTGACAATGGAGGAGAATATCGAGGTCCGTTTGAGGCATACTGCAGATCTCATGGAATCAGGATGGAGAAGACACCACCTAAGACACCACAGCTGAATGGGCTTGCAGAGAGAATGAACCGAACGATTACAGAAAGAGTTCTGTGTATGCTATCTCACGCAAAATTGCCCAAGTCATTTTGGGGAGAAGCTGTGAAGACTGTCGCCGACATTGTCAACCTTACGCCGTCCGTTCCCCTAGATGGAGACACCCCGGAGGAAGTTTGGTCAGGAAAGAAGGTTTTTTACAACCATATAAAGGTGTTCGGGTGCAGGGCATTCGTTCACATACCTAGGGACGAACGTGCCAAGCTTGATGCCAAGACCAAAGAATGTATCTACCTTGGCTCACCCAAAGATGAACTCGGATACCGGCTATGGGATCTGACCACCAACAAGATCGTTAGAAGCCGAGATGTGGTATTCTTCGAAGATCAAACAATTGAAGATATTCAACGATCAGAGAAGCCAAGGACAAGAGTCAAAAGGAGCACACCAAACCCCGACCCTTCTCCGATACAACAAGACACTTCAAATGAAGCTACGCCAAGAAATGAAGATGTTGAAGAAAGTGACACTACTCTAGAGCATGGTGATGAAGAAATCCACCAAGCGCCAGAAGGACAATCGAGCACTCCACCAGAATCTCAACTGAGAAGGTCTTCTAGAGACAAAAGACCATCTACACGGTATACACCCGATGAATATGTGACCCTCACAGATGAGGGGGAGCCTCAAAGCTACAAAGAGGCCATGGACGACACTCACAAAAGTGAATGGGTAAGAGCCATGCAAGATGAAATGGAATCCTTGCATGAAAACCACACATATGAGCTGGTGGAGCTACCAAAAGGGAGGCGAGCTTTGAAGAACAGATGGGTATACCGAATAAAATCGGAGGATAAAAACTCAAAGCCTTGGTACAAGGCTTGATTGGTCGTAAAAGGATTCCAACAGAAGAAAGGCGTCGAATTTGAAGAGATATTTTCTCCGGTAGTGAAGATGTCATCAATCCGAGTTGTTCTTGGTATAGCAGCTGCTCTAGACTTGGAGATCGAACAACTCGGCGTCAAGACCGCCTTTCTCCACGGAGATCTTGAAGAGGAGATATACATGGAGCAGCCTGAAGGATTCAAAGAACCAGGCAAGGAGAATCTAGTCTGCCGACTAACGAAGAGTCTTTATGGGCTAAAACAGGCACCGAGGCAGTGGTACAAGAAGTTCGACTCTTTCATGGCAGATCATGACTTCAAGAAGAATCCATGTGACCCATGTGTCTTCATGAAGAGGTACGCTAGTGGCGACTTTCTCATACTCTTACTTTATGTCGATGACATGTTAATAGTAGGTCATGATCGTAACAAGATAGCTGCTCTTAAGAAAGATTTGAGCAAGAGCTTTGCCATGAAAGATTTAGGGCCGGCAAAGCAAATTCTTGGGATGAAGATCACTCGTGATCGATCACAGAAGATGTTGTGGCTATCCCAAGAAAGATACATCGAAAATGTGCTAGAGAGATTCAATATGCACCAAGGTAAGCCGGTAAGCACACCACTTGCTGCGCACTTTAAGCTAAGTTCAAAGCAATGCCCAAGTAGTGAGCAAGAGAAGCGGGATATGGAGAAGATCCCCTATGCCTCGGCAGTAGGTAGCCTTATGTACGCCATGGTGTGCACTAGGCCCGACATTGCCTATGCAGTTGGAGTAGTGAGTCGTTTCCTAGCAAATCCAAGAAAGGAACATTGGGTTGCAGTGAAATGGATCCTCCGATATCTACGAGGCACTACTAATAGGTGCTTATGCTTCGGAAAAGAGAAGCCTATACTACAAGGATACACAGATGCCGACTGGGCCGGTGATAGTGATTCTAGGAAATCAACGTCAGGATATGTGATTACATTCGCAGGGGGAGCTGTTTCCTGGCAATCAAAGTTACAAAAGAGTGTTGCCTTGTCCACCACTGAAGTAGAATATACTGCAGCTACTGAGGCATGCAAGGAGATGTTATAGATGAAGAACTTCTTGATGGAGATGGGAGTAGAGCAAGATCGTTATATCTTGCAATGTGATAATCAAAGCACAATTCACTTGGCAAAGAATTCAACTCTTCACTCCCGCTCGAAGCACATCGATCTACGACATCATTGGATCCGAGATGTTCTTGAAGAAAAGCTTCTGCAACTTGGCAAGGTGCACACTGATGAGAACTGGTCAGACATTATGACCAAGGTAACACCGACCAAGAAGTTTGAAGATTGTTGTCAAGGTACCGGCATCGTATCACATGATTAAGTCGTGAGGGGGAGAATTGTTGGTCCCTCCTTAATCAAGCCCGATTAATAGATGGGTTAGTCCAATGGGCTAAGACCCAAGAAGGAAGAGTCCATTGTGGAGTATGCTCTAGAGAAGAATAGAAAATATAGGAATGGTCTAGATAAGATTAGTCTAAATTAATCTAGAATTCTCCTCTAAAATATCTTCTAGGATTTTGTGTAATTATAGAACTTTCTTCTCAAATATCTTCCTAGATTAGTGTGTAAGGAATGTGATCTCCTCCCTACTATAAATAGGAGGAGAAGTTGTACATTTGATCTATCCGCAATTTGAGAGCTCAAGTAAACTAAGTATAAGTTGTGAGAGTGCCCACAAAAACTTGTAGCATTCCTTCTCCACATAAATATAAGTGAGTTTGTATCAATTAAGTCATTGAATTAATTAGTTCATATTCCTATTCTACCAACACGAAAGTGGGAGGTTTTTCCAACAAATTCCTTGACTTGCAGCCTTGCAGGCACTCCGCAATCTGATTAGGGTTTCAATTGGTAATCTCTTGAATATCTCCGGCAATACATCGCTGTTTATCCTTGTCGGAGTCATTATGTGCTCTGGCGTCGAAGACGTATGTTAGAAAGAAAAAAAACATAACTTAGGAGTGCGTATCTTTAACAGCAAAATAGATTGAGTTTCACACTTGGGCCAGCTCGGGCCAACTCGGCCCAAAGTAAAACGAAACCACAAAACTAGCGCCGACTAACCTGGACACTTTCTCGTCTGTAATCCCCGTCATGGCGGCGAAAGAGCTCATCCGGAAACCTTTGGCAGCTACCATTCGTCTGACTGTCCCGGCCGGCGCTGCCCGTCCAGCGCCTCCGGTGGGGCCAGCTCTAGGTCAGTATAGGCTGAATCTGATGGCGTTTTGCAAGGATTTCAATGCTCGAACTCAGAAATACAAGCCAGATACTCCGATGTCGGTGATGATAAAGGCCTACAAGGATAACACCTTCGATTTTGTGGTTAAGTCTCCGACTGTTAGCTGGTACCTCAAGAAAGCCGCTGGGATCGACACCGCCAGCACTCGCCCGGGCCACTTGACGGCCTCCTCCGTCACGGTGAAGCATGTCTATGAGATCGCCAAGGTCAAGCAGCAGGATCCAAGTCTCCTGAATGTCCCGATCGAAAGCATTTGTAAGTCCATTATTGGAACCGCTAATACTATGGGGATTAAGGTCGTCAAAGAATTAGAATAGCAATGATTTCTCCTAAACCTTAGGGCTTTGTGTCTCTTATATGAATTATCTGAATAAGGGACACTTCTTTCTTCTCAGAGTATCTGTTATGGCAATACTGAGACATATCAATGAATCAATTGCACCCACTTTTTGTGTACTTTTCCATGGTTACTAGAATTGCAGAATGTGTTGGGAGGATGATTAGATGTCAGTAGATTCTTCGTTTTCATTTCTATTATAAGCTTGGTTTGCAGAAGATGTTTAATAATCATATTAGTTCATTGGAAAGTTTCTTCTTTTCATCTCTTTAACTAGGACAGACACTTTCTCTGGCTATTCAGTTGTTAGAGCCAGAGTCATGAGGTTGTTCAAGGTCAATCACGATGCTTAGTTCAGGCCAGCCATCAACAAAACACAACTCAATAGAAAATTCAAATTCTTTTGATGGACGGCCTGATCAAAGTTTCTCACTAACAGCTGGTGGCTGCAACTCTTTTGGCAGTGGCCTTGATACACTTTCTTGGATTTTAGTTTCAGTTCTTGTGTGAATCACCTGTTTGTTGTGTGTATTATGTTGTTTGTATAAGTTATATGTTGGAGTAGACACACAATGCTGACAGTATTCTTAAGGGTTGGAGTAGACACACAAAATGCACTAGCATTAATGCCAATATTTGGTTCTTTTGGAAGCAAGACATGTTATATCTTGATAGCCATCAAGACAAGTGTTAGGTTTAGATTAATGCATACTTAGATGAAAGAGATTGCAATAAACTGAGAATGCTACCTCTGGCAATGTCAATAGTAAGGTTGCCCAATTATTTGATACTGATCAATACAAACACACACAAGTTTAGGGAGACCCAAGGATCCAAAGGATTCTCAAGCCAAAAGCTCCACTAAACTACCAGAAGAGAACAACTCTCTCTGGCAAAAAATACTCAGGCGAACAGCCTTACAGCTAGTTAATTTCTGGATGCTGAGCCTAATGTCTTACTTATGCTCATATGTACCTCCAAGGTCACCTACATGTGACCATAGTAAATCCCTGTGAAAGCCTAATGACTTCACCTAATAGCACCTAGATCCCTCATCTTCTAGAATAATAACCCTTACCCATGCTACTGGTCCTTTTAAGCAGAGCAATAAGCATAAAGACATGGATAAAAGTTGAATAAAGAATTAGAATAGCAATGGTTTCTCCTAAACCTTAGGGCTTTGTGTCTCTTATATGAATTATCTGAATAAGAGACACTTCTTTCTTCTCAGATTATCTGTTATGGCAGTATTGAGGCAAATCAATGAATTAATTGCACCCACTTTTTGTGTACTTATCCATGGTTACTGGAAATGCAGAATGTGTTGGGAGGATGATTAGAGGTCAGTAGATTCTTCGTTTTCATTTCTATTATAAGCTTGTTTTGCAGAAGATGTTCAATAACCATATGAATTCATTGGAAAATTTCTTCTTTTCATCTCTTTAACTAGGATAGGCACTTTCTCTGGCTATTCAGTTGTTAGAGCCAGAGTCATGAGGTAGCTGGTGGCTGCAACTCTTTGGGCAGTGGCCTTGATACACTTTCTTGGATTTTACTTTCAGTTCTTGTGTGAATCTCCTGCTGGTTGTGTGTATTATGTTGTTTGTATATACATTATTTGTTGGAGTAGACACACAAAATGCTGACAGTATTCTTAAGGGTTGGAGTAGACACATATAATGCACTAGCATTAGTGTCAATATTTGGTTCTCTTGGAAGCAAGACATGTTCTATGTTGATAGCCATCAAGAGAAGTGTTAGGTTTAGTTTAATGCATACTTAGCTGAAATAGATTAAAGAGTGAGAATGCTACCTCTGGCAATGTCAATAGTAAGGTTGCCCAATTATTTGATATTGATAGAAACACACACAAGTTTAGGGAGACCCAAGGATCCAAAGGACCAAGCCAAAAGCTCCACTAAACTACCAGAAGAGAACAACTCTCTGTGCCAAAAACTACTCAGGCAAACAGCCTGACAGCAAGTTAATTTCTGGATGCTGAGCCTAATGTCTTATTTATGCTCATATGTACCTCCAAGGTTACCTACATGTGACCATAGTAAATAATCCCTGTGACAGCCTAATGGCTTCACCTAATAGCACTTAGATCCCTTATCTTCTAGAATAATAACCCTTACCCATGCTACTGGTCCTTTTTAAGCAGAGCAATAAGCATAAAGACATGGATAAAATTTGATTTCTTTGACTTAGAAGGGAGTAGATGGAAAAATCAACTAAGAGGCAATCTCATGTTCAGCTTGTCAGGAAACTGAAAACCGGAGCTAGACATGGGTCCGGTTTGAGCTAAACCGCCAAACATATGGTTTAGATGTGCCGGTTTGACCAAACCGGCGGTTTAACCGGGTGTTAAACCAATCGCCTAACCAAGCTGGTTTGGTTATTTTTTTATTTTTATTTTTAAAGGGACCAAACCTGCTGTTTGCCGGTTTGGATTCCCACGGTTTAGATTTAGAGAGATGATTTCACTGCTGTCTTCTTAGTTTTCAAATTAAGTTGACTGGCCAAGTAAAATCAAAACTCTTTTTTTCCATCCCCCGAAGATTACATAGGTAGACCTATTGCCTGTTGCACAGTGATTGCAAAGCAATACCAAAACTATAACAAGGAGCAGTTGTGAAGGGAAGGCCAAGAGCATTGCAGTAGTGACGTTGTCAAGAGCTCTTCTAGTTTCAGTCAAAGTTGATACTGAAAAAACATATGTAGCCCTTGATTGGAAATTTCTCATGAATATGCTCCAAGAACTGCAATTCCCTGACATGATCATCATCTGGAATCACAGATGATGCTGTCAGATATGTGTTAAATTCTTGAGTTTTGATGCAGACAGATATGTTTCAGAGCAAATCCCAGATGAGGAAAATGAGCTGGAAGATTTTGGAACGATGATGCA
The DNA here is from genome assembly GCA_033239045.1 of Fagopyrum esculentum. Taxonomy (NCBI): domain Eukaryota; kingdom Viridiplantae; phylum Streptophyta; class Magnoliopsida; order Caryophyllales; family Polygonaceae; genus Fagopyrum; species Fagopyrum esculentum. Next base: position 4,837,784 of record BSUD01000007.1, on the reverse strand, counting down.
AATTAATGTACTGTGCCATTTTTGAAAAAATATTATTATAAAAATGCAAGAATAAATAAGTTTAAAAATATTATTATAATAAAAATAAAAGTATCACAATCACACGAAAATGAGCCATACAATTGCAATTCCTTCGTGTCAAAAGCTCAGAGACCTACGCAAGACACCTCTCACACTCGACAAAGAACAGCTACTGCTTCTCCTCAATCTATCTGGGCCCACCAAACATGCAACCTCCTCACTCCACGTGTCTCTTCCATCCACCGTTGATCTTGATCCTTCTCCCACCGCGTCACACTCAATCGTCACCCTCACTTCCGGCTCCTTCGTCGGAAACAACTTCGCCGTCCGGCAAAGCGGACAGGTCACGTGACATGCTAGCCACATCTCAATACAATCGATATGGAACACGTGACCGCAATACGGTATAATCTTCACAATCTCTCCCTCTTCAAACTCACTCAAGCAAATCACACATTCTAATTCGGGTTTTATACCCTGCTTTGCGGATCCACTGTAACTGTACACCGGCAGAGAATTGACTGTATTTGGGTCTACTCCATTCTTTCTCGACGATCTACTGGTGGTTGTGTAGCCGGAGTGGCGTTGTCGGAGGCGGGTCGAGTTCTCGGTGAAACGGCGGACGTAAACGGAAAAGAAGCCCATGAAGAAAAGAACAATGAGGAGGACAAGAACTGTTAGAGCCATTGAAGTGTCAAAGGGAGGATTTAGTCTATAACCGCTAAATCCTCCATAGCTACTGCTTGTAACTCCACTGCTGGTGTAATAACCATCGTTACACTTGGTTTTGCTTTGATTGTTAATCTGCGAGGACAAGGTGTTCGACGAAATGCCCGAGTCTGAATTCAACGAGCTGGCTACGGTTGGGTCGTGTTCTTGCACGAGTAGCAGCTTTCTAGCTCGTGAAGCCATTGAAAGTTTGATTCAAATTGAGAGTTCAGGAGTTTGGAAAAGAAGAAGAATTTGAAGGAAAATAGTGGGTTTGAGTTTGTGGGTTTCTGATGAGATTATTAATGAGCAGCCATGGAAGATGTGGACAGAAGTCGGTATGTGGACCCTGATGCCATATCAGTCTGGAGCTTACGTGAATGGTATGGCATTCTTCAATTCTTTTAATGCTATTTGTGCACAGAAAACTAAACCTTAACATGAAGCTTTTACTTCCGTGACGAGGTAGGATGTATCTCAACATGACAATACATTTTAGTAATCCTCTAGATCTAGAACTAAACTAGGGTCGAGTCAATTTATGTTCCGTTCGTACGTGTTCGGATTTGGTCAATCCGAGTATACATGGAGGTTGTGACTCGTGAGTTACTCTGAGTTCATGTGTTGGGTTCGAGCTTGTATTGTAGACATGGGATCGGTTTGGGGTAAACCGTCAAACCGACGGTTTTCAAACCGGCCCAAATCGCCAATTTGGGTAAACCGGGAGTTTGACGATTTAGGTTTTCGCTGGTTTGCCGATTTAGGGGAAAAAAACACCCAAACCGACGGTTTAACCGCCGGTATGCCTTTTTTTTTATACAAACCATTGCTAAACCGGTAAATCGCCCGTTTGTTGGTTTATATACCCATGGTTTAAGGGGTAGGTGTACTACCCAAATAGTTTCATATGTCAAAGTAAGTTTAACCTGGTATAAATACGACGGGTTTGATTATGGTCCTATACAACCCGTACTTCTTCTAATTTCACATTTTCGGTTTTATATTCTCATATTCGATATTACATAAAGTTTCAAATGATGCATTATTTTGAGGTGATGATCAATCCTAACACATTAGGCTCGGTCTAAGATTGGATTAAACATTACATGTTGATCCAACATTTCATTCTCGAATGATGTATGAATAACTCGGAGAAATGAAATCCCGATGGTTATAGAGTTCAAACTTTTTACGATAATCCGGTGTCATATTTCGAAACTCGTATTCTATTTGACTTTGATAGCTTTTATCATCTCAATGTGACAAAATTAAACAAGCATAAGTTCATAAATGTAGTCAATAGATAGGTAACGTATCACCAATCGTGGCTTTGTGGACACTGTTGAACCTATCGAGTGAATATGTTCTTCATATGATCAGTCCCTATAGTTAAGTTAGACAGAAGAATATAGTAATGTATATAGTATATGGTTTCCATATAGCCTTATTCTTTCTTTATGTTAAAATATTATTTTTGTATGATAACGTGGAATGAGTAGGCTCTACAACACTAACTTGATCAATTTATGTGGATAATGGATTTTCTTATATTTTTTTTATATTCTTTTTAGCATTTATATCTGAAATTACAATTTGTATTTTAATGTAGTATAGCTTACCTTCTATATATAGTAATAGTACGAAGGATGTGTCCTTTATCATAAAATTCCCACAAAAAAGTTCATTTATCTTCAAATGGTAATGGAATAGGAACATTTTTACTAGTTAAAACGCTTTTACATTACCAATACTCAGTTGGTCTAGTGGTTGTGGTCCTTGTTTCCGTCTCCATGCTGGATCTCCGTATCTTTGACGAAGTCCAAATCTGACATATTTTTAGAGAAATCAACTGTGTTGCTGACCGACTGATCCATCTGGAAATATCGAACCCCAACACATATTATTCTGACGATCCCGAACTTCGTGTTCTCATCCGCATGAATGCTTTAGGGTGGACTACCTCTAGTAGATAGATCAACCTAACCACTTTCCGTTTTTTTTTTTAAAAAAAAAGTACTACACATATTTGATATACATATATAAATACTAAACAAATTTAAAATAGGGTATGTTAATAGATGATTTATTTCAATTTGCGGTCCATATTTTTTAATTATCAATTCTCGATTTTTTTATACTAGAAAATAAGCTATTAGGTCAAGTCACCCTCTACAGGTGGACCAACTTAGGACATTTTTACGGATAAAGTCTTCGACTTTCGGAGTAAATGTCGTCTCTATGGACCAATAAACTTCCGAAGCCTTAACTAACTAATAAGTACGAGTTTAAACATGTTTTGTAGGCAATGTATTAGATTATATTCATAAAGTTAATAGATATTTATATACATATCAATCAAAAGTATTTGCATTCAACTTTTATAAGATAAAAAGGGTCGGAGAAACTTGGCTATTTGGGTTAGTTTGCTGGCAAACCTAACACATTATGATTTGGATAAGAAGGCCAGATGAAAAGAAAAATAAACAATAAAAAAAAGTGAAGAAAAACAAGTGTATTTGTGCTTGTTTTACCCATGCATACGCTTGTTTGATTATGATTGAAAGATAAAGATTGATTACCCTACACAAAGAAGAAAATATGAAAGAGGAAAAGAAAGGAACAAAGGTGACAAAAATCTAATTAGATTTGTCTTTTGGGTGATGTAAATGAGAAAGTGAGAGTGTGAACTCTACTCATAAATTAGACACCTGTCCATAATTCCAATTATTTGTAGAAATTTGGCACACACTCCTCAAAGTTACCAATCTTAGACAAAAAGTTATAGTTTGAGCTTTTTTCCATATATTTTTCGGTGCATAAAAATCATAAATCCATAATTTATCCCATCCTCCTCCATGATAAATAGTGATGTTAATCGAAGGCGACGGAAGAGGCGATGGAGGCGCACTCCGAGTGCGCCTGCGCGCCAGGTGGAACACCGTCCATCTTCATTCTTCATCTGACTCCATAGAGTTAGGGCATCAGGTGGAACACCGGCCATCTTCTTAACCTAAGAAGAACCACAAAAAGATCATAAGGTAAAATTCAGTTGGCAAGAACTTATTGCTATGAATCTAGTGAATCCCGGACGAAATTGGTCGATTGTACAACGTTAGCGATTTCAACTTTTTGTAGCCAAAGGTTGCAACTTCAATATGGTTCTATGCTAATACTCAGCCAAAAACATTTAAAAAAAATTAAGTATAATTATGCAGTCCACGGCCAAACCCTAGATCTGAGATATTTCAAAAGAAAAGTTCCAATCTTTACAGAAAAGAAATACGCGCCGACGGAGGGAGACAAAAGGAGTATGGGAATGGCGTAAAGTGCGTAATGGGACCGGCGGCAACCTGCAACAGGAGAGGGGGGCGGAGAACGCAGAAGGAGGCGGAGGCGGAGGCGGACTCCGCTTGTCAAGGCGGATATCCGCCTGAATAGTAGTCCTGATAATGCGCGTCGTTATCGGCACTTATGTGAGTGTGCTTTGGAATTAAGTCTAGTGTTCTTCATAATGCACAATATTGTCGATGCAAAATTCAAAATATAATCGAAAAAGTTTGCATTGACGCACATTTTATTTTCTATGATTAAGAAGAAAAAGAAAACTTTAACCAATGCTGGAGCAAGTCAATGTGTGTTAATGATATATTGGCGTCCATTTAAATTAAAATTTATATGCTAGTTTTTATATTTCTTAACATAATTTATATATTATTTGTGCTAAATTCATTAAATAATTTTATCTTCTAGAAATGGCTTTAGAAATTTGTAGTGTGTTGAATAAAGATACATCCAAAAAGAATAATCACAAATTGGCATCGCTAGTGTATAGATTATTCCACACTTGTTTTATTCTCACAATCTTGTACATGCATTGTTCAAAAGATAAACATTGTGTTCTTCCATTTGTACTTTCGACTACTTTCTTATCTTTTTTGAATTCGTACTACGGAATGAGGGTTCGACCTCATAATTTGTGGTTGGAATGTTATACTGGACGAGTTATTTAGATCCGGTTTGTGAAAAGCTTGGATCGAGTTTGTTTAATTTTTAAACAATTCGAGTATACCGAACCGTACAAGGAAGAAAAAGAACATCAAATGGGACAAACCAAAACCTGGATTCCATAAACTTAATTTTGATGAATCAAAACTTGATTCGGGCGTTACGTCTATTGGTTATGTTATTCGAAATCATAACGGTAACGTTATCAGTTTGGACGCTAGGAAAAACAACACATTTAGAGGGTGTTCGGAGTAGATTTTTGGATAGTTTTTAGTGATCTCTTGCATTGTAAGAAAGTTACATAGCGATCGGTAAGAATGTTTTTTCGAGAGGTTATATAGAAGATTTTTTAGCAACTTTTCAGCCCACAACTTTCTATAGATTCTTTTATTAACTTTCTATAAATTTAAATAATTTTATCCTTATTTATGTCATGATGTATTTGTTGTATTTGTAGGATGTACTTTTAGATAATTTTACCCCAAAATTCTACTTTTACCCAATACTCAATTAACTGTTTCATTAGATTTTTATATTTTATAAAACTTTACTAATAAAACCACTTCAACTACTATCCAATGAGATAAACTACCCAAAAAAACTTATTCTATCAAAAAATCTTGTTTGCCGAACATGCCCGCCCGGTTTGGCGTAGAATTTTTGGTAGCATTTTGAGTAGATTTAAAAATTTTAAAACCTTCTACTTGGTTGGTAATGTAGATTATTTGATTGATTAGATTTTTAAGTAGCTTTATAGGTAAGTTTTTGTGTAGTTTTGAAAAACTAAATGATTTTTTTGGTTAGATTATCAAAATTATTTACAGCTTTGTCCTCAAAAGACCTTTTTTTAACTATTTTTATATTTTTATTTATATTTTTTTTGGAAATTTCACCATAAAACTCAACCCAAAAATCTACTTTTTACCAAACATTAATTTGATTTTCATATTTTATAAAACGCTTAAAAACTATTGGGAAAAAGCAAACTTACCCAAAAAGCTTCAACTACACAAAAATCTATCGTTTATAAACAATTTGAGTTTGAACATGTAATATTGGATTCGTTCGGCTAAAATAACACTACAAGAGTGTTGCATATTAGCCGATTTTCTTGGGCTCCATTCAAGAAAAGCTTAACCACAAAGTCATTCAGTTTTAAACAAACTGAATACAACGTGTTTAAATTTAGATCCAACTATAAAATAAGCAAAGTTGAACGTGCCATTACTCGACTCGTTAATAACCTAATTGTGGGGTGGAGTTGACAATTATAGGACAAATTATTCAATTTCCCAACCCTTTGTGCATAGATTGTAAGGCTATGGGAATTTCAAAAAAAAAAAAAAAACCTTCAACTCAAGTACACCAACGGATCCAATGGGATTACTACATTATACTAAAAATAATAGTATTGTTTAGATGTATAATATTTATTTATAAATTTAGTATTCTAATATAAACTACATTATACTAAAATACATATCCATAACAAATCCGATATTGTAACGTTAATTGCAGACATTCTTATTGAATTGAATAAATTAAATTCAGTTCACATGTGCACATCTTTAGAGAAATTAATGGTGTTGTTGACGGGCTTGCCCACCTCGGACACCTTCCTCCACCATTGGACTTTTGTGCTGACCATGAAATTAATGTTCTCATCCGCAAAGATGTTCTAGGATGGACCACGTCACGTAAGTGATCCATCCTAATTTCTTTCCTCTTAAAAAAAACAAATTCGATATTGTATAATTTAGTTTAAAATTTTAGCCAATGTATTAAAAACATGACGTATACTATATATTGTACATATAAATTATACAAACATATTTTAAGTTATAGTTTTTATTATTTTTGGAGAAAAATATAAATTATTTTTCTTAGCACAAATATCATTTTACACCATACATTTTGCATTGATTATAATTGGTTTATGTGTGTTTGTTTGTATTATATGTCATCATATACATAGAAACTCATTACATATTACTAGAAGAGTCTAGAGACTTTAAACTTTTCTTGACCAATTTTGACAAAGAGTAGTTTTGTTCGAATATAAATTTTGGAATTATTAGTTATTTTACGGAATTCGTATTCGCACGGTTCAAGATTTCGTTATTGCACCACGTATACGGATCCCGTAACCGTGATAAGGTCACGGTTACGGAACCCGTAACCGTCATGGTTACGGGTTTCGGATCTGTGATAATTTTCTATATAAATTCTAACCCGGATTTTTTTTTACGGTTACGAAATGCGTGACCATCGCAGTTACGCATTACGTATGAGTGATGCGTTAACGAAATCTTGAACCGTGCAAATAATACCCCTCTTATTTTAATATGTTAAATAAAAAGAAATAAAAATAGCTTATGTATGAAGCTTGATCATACACAATGAAAATTCCCGAGACGGATAAGAAGAGAAGACTAACTGCAATTGTGGGCCATTATATTTTTCATTTTTTTGTTTAATATATAATATATTTGAAAGTATATTATATTTCTTATTGCACAAAAATTACAAAAAATAAAAGACGATAAGTTTTTGTAGTGATTGCTTTTTCTCTTACGTGTACGAGCTCCTCTCGCCATGATGGAGACGAGTCATTTTCGTGTCATTTTTGTATATTTATATATTGCATGAAATAGTTTTGTATAGGTCACCTACATATTTGTAACGGAATATACGTGTGAATAGAAACAAATATATTCAAGATAATAAGAAATTGGACGATATGGTTGTTAGACGACTCATATTACGTGTGTGTATATATAGGAGGGTATAAACATGTTCCCTAAGTCAAAATCGGAGAAGATAGAAGACAAAGATTAGATCGAAAATCAATGAATAGTGGTGTAACGAGACCCTTTGTAAAAATCTTGGCATGTTGATAGGTCGAGGGGGTGTGGAGAACAAGAATTGTCCGTTGCAGCCTTTTCACGAATAAGATGAATGGCAAGCACAACAAGTTTGGGTCATTGATGTTGTACCGAGTTGGATGACACTGGATAGAGGTCTATGTGCTATTGTCACGGGCCGAGTTATTCCCCAACTCAGACCGTGCGGCTCTTAGCTATATTGTCGCCCCCGACAAGCTAAGATCAGGCTTCCTCCTCGACGCTCTTTGACAATGAGCGGTTCGTCTAGATGGCTAAGTGAACTCGGAGAGTTGTCGGCAAACCTTGCCTTTGTATTACTCGAAGAGAGCTTTACAAATGAGAGCTTTTTACAAGAGACCTAGAATGCTTGGAGCTTTGGTGGATTTTGTGGGATGATGGAAATGAGGGGTGGCTCCCCTATTTATATCTTTGGCCACCTCCTCTCCGGAAAGGTTCCGGAACCTAACACTCCCACGTCATTCCGGATCCTTTCTACCTTGACCTTATCCTAACGACTCTAGAACTTTCCTTAGGAATCTAGCTAAGTCTTCAAGGTTCCTTCAAGTTCTAGAAGTCTCCGTCGTCTTCCGGGGAGATCCCCCTCCATCCGGATCGTCCCGCCAACTTCTACGCAACTCCAAAGACTTCCTCCGGTTTCTAGACTTGTCTTGATCCTTCCGGTGCCTCCCGGGTCTCTTCTTGATCCTTCCGGATCCTTTTGGATGCTTCCGCCATCTTCCGGAATATTCCTCCACCTTCTGGAATATTCCATCACCTTCCGGAATGTTCCTCCGTGTTCCGAATTCTTCTTGAGCATTCCGGTCCTCCTTGATCGTCTCGGATCTTTCCGGAATACTCCTTGTCTTCCCGGCATGCCATCTTGACAAGGTTTTTGCCTAGCCTCCCGCTTGGCCGTCTTCCCATTCCTTTGACCTTGTCAAATGGCGTCTTGATGGCATCTCCCGGCAAGTTGTCTAGCCTTGTCGGCCTTGGCATTGTCATGGAAGAGCGGCCCGTGACACTATTACATCGTTGAATTGTTTTCCTAGTTTGAAAGTCATTTACAGAAAAACCGAAAGGGTGAAACTGAACTGTAACATTATTTTCAGACGAAAATTTTCTAATGAAAATACAGTTTTTGACTATATTTGGTGCGTGGAGGACGTTACAGAGGTGTGGGGTAAGCGGGGTTGGCAATCAAGCATTTCCCGAACCAACAAGTGGTATTGAAGCACCATTTTCAATAATAATATACTTAAAAGGGCGAGAATTGAAATAGAAAGATAAGATACCTGACGACTTGGTCATGTGAGAGGTAACTTCGATATCCATATACCAAGTATCGGACGTAGTCTACAATTGCATCATGTTGAATGCTCGGATAGTTCATTCGAGGTGTAATATGTGTGTTGCATGTCATTGTTGCCACGTTGACGAGGCTGTTGCATGTCAATGTTGCCTGAATTCAATAGAAGGTCACGGCGAGACGAGCCATTTATCATTACGATAGGTGTCAGATCAGTTGTTAGTAGTACGACTATTGATTGTGGCACCAAGGAAACGGGCAAGGCGGAGCAACTTGGGGCCGCCAATGGGTCTGTTGTGGTGTCGGCCAAGTTTGTTGTGTTTGCTGATGATTGTAGTATCACGGTTAGTTGTTGCGGCGGTTGCCATCACCCCTTCGGTATGTCCGTCCACACCCCTGGTTCAGGTTACCTGAAGTCAAACCAGAAGGGACCGCGAATGGAGACGTGGACAGGATGTCAAAAGAAGAAATTAGCATCATCGGCTCCTCAGTTGAACAAGCAAGACGGTCTTCCTCTCTACTTAGCATACTTTGAGTCGTCATAAACGACGGAAGAGGTTTTGTTTGACTGATTATATTGTCGACCACATCGCACTTGTTCGATAAGTCGTTGATAACTTTTGATACCAACCTCGAATCGCCCACTAGATGACTTGCATCCTCAAGTTGGTCCGTGGTAGTTTTTATGGTTTGACAATAATTAGCAACCAATTTATGGGAGTAACGGCGACAATTGATGAATCGGCCTTCCAGATATGTTGTCTTGGCGGATTAATTGTCATGAAATAAAATCAAAACTCTATTTTTTTTTATTCGATCCACCAAAACCAAAAGCCTAAAATAACCGACAATTCTCCATGTCGTCTGATCTTATCAATGACGGAACTCCAAACGGCTCCGATGGAGCCTCTGACCCGGTCCTCAACCCACCACCAACGTCAGGCACCACCCTTACAGTTCTTGCTACCGCCGTTGATTTAACTTTTCACGCTGCTCAATCGGCCAGTAACATACAACATCACGTCCATCTAATCCTAGATCTAGTGAAGGTTTAATACTACTCATGGGTGAAACTCTTTGCCGTCACTACTCTGATATCATGTTAGACGAGATATCGATAATGAAAAATGGTCCCTCAAAGGGGATCTCATCACACACACACACAAGAGGGTATAAACCCTAGGGTTACGATCGTAAACTGTACATAAGAAGCAATATTTATATCACTAGCAATGCTATATAGTGACACATTTGATGTTAGATCGGAATGTAATATAGAGAGAAATAAGCGCGGAGGTTTTTTCCCCATGGTTTGTCACTGGTTTGTGATTATACATGGGTGTATTATTATCAGACTTAATTGGTTGATAGTACGTCATTATTCATAACCGAACATTCGATAGTCATCTTATCGGGATCAACTATATATGCATATATATTTGTTAAGTTTTTTTATATCTGTCTCAAGATACAACAACCCAGAGGGCACGTGTCCGGCGAGCGAGTCACACACACAAATACTCGAAGTTTTATCGTAAAACCAATTGACAATAAGAGAATTATTTCATAGACTTATATAATGCTAATTTAAATTTTTGTGACAATCCCGACTTATTTGTTCTTCTATGCAACGATGTTTAAGATGAATCCAAATCACCTTCATAAGGTGAGTCAACCAAAATAAACTTGGTAGTTCAGTAATACAAAAAAAAAAGAAATAATTAGAGAAAAAGGACCCAAAAATTTTGCATTTTGTGAAATGTACCTCTAATAAGCTAACTACATAAAATAGGTCTGAAAAATATAGAGTAGGGTACAATTTGATAGATTTGAAATAATGGTGTTGTAGGCTTTTTTTTTTTCCAGATGATTTGATGTTCACTTTTTGGAAAAAAAACAATGCTTACCCACAAATAGACTACCCAAAAAATAGATTACCCAAGAAATTTGACATTACCCACGAAGTTTGAGTGTTTTTGATACACAAAAATAAGAGATGAGAAGTTTCAGATTACCCAAAAATACATTACCCAAAAATACATTACCCAAGAAGTTTGAGATTACCCACAAATAGAAAAAAGTTAATGCTTACCCACAAATAGAACAGGGAAATAGAAACACAGCTCTTACCGTTGCTTACCTAGAAATAGATTATCCAAGAAGTTTCAGATTATCCAGAAATACATTACCTAGGAAATTTGAGATTACCCAGAAATAGGAAAAAAATAATGCTTACCCACAAATAGAACAGGGAAATATAAGCAAACACTGCTTACTAACAAATAGAACAGGAAGTTTGAGTCTTTTAGATTCACAAAAATAAGAGATGAGAAGTTTCAGATTACCTAGAAATACATTACCCAGGAAGTTTGAGATTACATATAAATAGAAACAAACACTACTTGCCCACAAATAGATAGAGAAATGTAAACAAACACTGCTTACCCACAAATAGAACAGGAAGTTTCAGTGTTTTGGATTCACAAAAAAAAAAGATGAGAAGTTTCAGATTACCCACAAATACATTACCCAAGAAGTTTTAGATTACCCACAAATACATTACCCAAAAAGTTTCAGATTACCCAAAAATAGGACCAAACACTGCTTACCCAGAAATAGAATAGGGACATGTAAGCAGTTCAGATTCCGGTGAAGAAGAAGCTCAACAATACATTACCCAGAAATACATTTACATTTGGGACATGAGTTTGCTTATAAATAGGGAAAAAGATGGACTGAATTGATTGGGCTATTTATTATATTCAACATGTCACCATCAAATCAGATGGATACCCACTTTTGTTACTTTTCTGATTTTATCTACAATATAAGAGCCCATTTTCTAAAGGAATAATTGGGAGGCCCTAAATCCAAACTTAATAATGTAAAAGGCCTACATTACAAATTCAACCCAAAAAAAACTAACAAAATTTTCTCCTCCTCTCCACAAGGAGCCACCTCATCTGAACCGAGCCTTATATATATTAAGGCCCCGTTTGTTTTAAACTCCGAAAACTAAAACATCATAGAAATAGATCTAGTCTATACGTATATCGTTGTTCATGAAATTTTTTGATTATTTTTTATACCCTATAGGGAAACAAAATAGGAGAATCATATGCATTTTGCATGAGATCACAATTAATGATTCCAAAAAAATTTATGAATAAGGTACATATATGGACTAGATTCATTTTCATTCCGTTTCCATTTTCATTTATGGAGTTTAAAGCAAACGGCCCTAAAATGTGATCATTTATAGAAATTAAAATATGTTCATTATATTTATAAATAAAAAAAATTGTACGAGTTACTATGTATGATAGAATAGTTTGGTTTAAACAATAAAAAAATAAAGATTAGGTAAAACAAACAGTCTATACGTCCTTAACCTTTCTCTTGGGCTAGTTCTTGGGTCATTATTAATGGGCCGGCCCATAATTGATCTAATTAAACGGGCCTTTTTGACTAGGTTGATTGTATTTATGGCAACACAAATAGTGACCCTGTCTAAAAGTGAATAGTCATCACGGAAAAGATGAACTAAACCGGCCGGTTTGTTTCTTAAAACGCCGGTTTAGTGATTTTCCAATTTGTTTATTTTTCTGCAACCCCTTATCAAACCAGCAAACCGTTGGTTTGGTTTTTTTCAGTTTTAAGTTTAGGATCCATATTTATGACTATCTTTTGTAACCGCAATACATTTATCAAGGGGCGTGTTATATACACGATTTTAAATTTACTTGCTACCGAATATAAACGCTTTGCAGTGGCGCTCAAATAGATTTGAGCGCTTTGCAATGACGTTCAAATGTTAAAAAAAATAAAAAGAACAAAAATAAGAAAAAATAGGGTTTTGAGCGCCCGCGCATGGCGCTGGCGTCCAAAACCCTGCTTTTTTTAAAAAAATTTTTGCTCCTTTTTTATTAAAGATTTGAGCGCCTTCCTACTTTTGCATTTTTTTATTGAAGATTTGAGCGCCTTCGTAAGGCGCTGACGCTCAAATTTTTTTTTTTTTTTTTTTACTTGTTGAGCGCCATCGAAATGCGTTTATTTTTTACGCTAGTAAAACAAACCTCGTGCATTTAGCTTTTTCGTTTATCAATTATAGAAGTTTACAAATTTAGCAAATCAAGGTGCAATTTTTGTTGAAGTTTGCACATTGTAAAAAATGCCTATGTATTTGAATATCAGTTAAAGTTTATTTTGTTCTTATTAAAGTGTCCTTGAAGTTTAGATTTTTTTTTTCTTGATATAAAATTTTAAATTTATTTTTGGTAAAATATAAAAATAGAAAAACAAATTCAATTATAAAATATAAAAATTAGAAAAATAAATTTAAAACTAAATATAACCTCATTATCTTAAACTAATTAATTTTATAAAGAAATATTGTTATATCTCTCTATATATATAGTAATTTCAAATCTAGAAAAGTAAATTTAAAACTATTTTTTTTTTAATTAAATACAAAATATAATATTATTTATGTTATGTATGTAGACTTATTTCTTGACAATATTAAGAATCTAAATAGACAATTTTAGCATATTTGGCATTATTCATTTCGTAAGAATGACACATCTGAATTTTGATTAACTTTTTCCTTCTCATTTCCTCCTAATAAACTATTAATATATAAAAAAAACTAAAAAATATATTTACCACGATTATAGGTATTTTTAAACAAACCCTCGTAATAATTCAAACAGAAAATATACTTCATGAGATAAGATAAGTAGACGAGAAATATCTCCCCATTTTGTGAGAGATTTTATCTCAACTGCACGTCATCTCCATCACTAAGCTTCCTCCATACTTTTTTTTAATTCTTTCAATCATAAAATATTAATTTTAAAATTAAAATACTCACACAAGCAACCTATTTTATATAAAATAATCATTTATAACAAGTTTTGTATAATTATGTGCTTTTAAAACTACAAAATTTCCAGATCTACATACCAAATCTCTGAAATATCCTTCACATTTAAGATAAAATATGATCATATTATGGGCCAGTTTGATAACGGAAGATTATGTTCATGAAGAGAATTTTTTAGACGAAGAATTAAGGGGGTGAAATTGTTTAAGATGATGAATATGAATATAAGTGAAATGAGTGTTATGTAAAATTAATATGATTGTGGGTAAAATTACGAAAAAATACGTGTTATATTTTTTTATAGATTAAAGAGATGAAAAAAAAAAAGGGATAAAAGTGAGATTTTACTGTCAATAATCTTCATAATCCATATAATCAAATTTCCTTAATCTACGTAATCTAACCTCTTTAATCTCCTTAATTCATTTATCAAACGAGATTACGATAATTATTTCTCTCATTTAATTCTTATAATATTAATCTTCTTAATTTATGGTGTTACCAAACGGAGCCCATATATTTCTATAATTCATTAATTTAGTATCATGCTAGAAAAAAGAAGAAGCTTTTTTTACCTTCTGAAATGGGAAAGAAAAAAAGTTTCCATCTTGGACAGTGACAAAGTAACCCTTTATCTCCAATCTACGGATATTTATAAATACATCCTCTCCTTTTACAATCAATCAATGAAGTTTACGTCTTTGAAATTCTAAAAGCAAAACACTTTGCTTCGCTTGTTTTGTGAAACATGGCAAAGAGTTTTGATTTTGGTGTTTTCGCTGGAATTTGTCTTCTTCTTGCTCTAACTGCTCTAACCTCTGTTGAAGGGAGACATAGACATTCATCTCGATTCAAAACCCACGATGAATTCCAAGATTGGGGCTATGTTCAAGTCAGACCCAGTAAGTTTAATCCTCCATAGAACAATACCCATGATTTGTTTTCTTGAATTTCGATGAAAGTTCCGATTTTTTATGATGATTTTGTGGTGTTGTTTGGAGCAGAAGCACATTTGTTCTACTGGTTTTACAAAAGTCCATATAGAGTTGAAGATCCCAATAAGCCATGGCCAATTGTTTTATGGCTTCAAGGAGGACCTGTAAGTAATAATTTAATCATTTAAAAAAAACCCAGATCAATTATAGACTGAAAATCTGAAATTCCTCCATGGATTTGTTTGTGCAGGGTGCTTCAGGGGTAGGAATTGGTAATTTCCAAGAAATTGGGCCATTGGATACAAATTTGAAGCCTAGGAATTCTACTTGGCTCAAGGTTGCAGATCTTCTGTTTGTGGTAAGTTTCATTATTGACAGAATCAATCATTTACTGCAGATTGAAAAAATGAAAATAATTTCAATTTTTTTTGGGTGCAAAAAGGATAATCCAGTGGGGACAGGATTTAGTTTTGTGGAGGAAGATGATTTAGTGGCAAAGAGTGATGAAGAAGCTGCAAATGACTTAACTACATTGCTTATCAAGCTCTTTAATAGAGATAATGATCTCCAAAAGAGGCCTTTGTACTTTGTTGCTGAATCCTATGGAGGAAGATATGCTGTCACCACTGCTCTTTCTACTCTTAAGGCCATTGAAGATGGCAAATTGAATCTCACTCTTGGAGGTATTCAATCAGATTTTGTATTATCATAAGCACTTCAAGCTTCAATCTTTCTTTGATGTTTATCATGTTCTATGGATGTGTGTTTGCAGGTGTTGCTCTTGGTGATAGTTGGATTTCCCCAGAAGATTTTGTTGTAAGTATTTCCCATGTTTTCGTCTTTTTTCGGATTTTGCTATCGAAAACACATGCCCAAATTTGCTAACTAAGCTTTTACCATACCATATCATAAACACCTTTTACAGATAAAAATTAGGCTTTCTACATGACAAAAAGCCGTAAAAAGGAGCCTATTTCACCAAATTCTTTCAAAACACGAGAAAGAACCTATTTCACCCAATTATGTCAAAACACGAAGAAAAAAAAGCTCATTTCACTCAATTCGAGCTTATTTCACCCAATTCTTTCAAAACAAAAAGGTTTTTCATTCATCAATCTATCAACCAACCCGACTGATAAAAGGTTTTTCATATTTATCTCGGGTTTTCGGTTAAAGTAGCTAGGGACTCTAATGGATGGACCCATTGGTGGAATATTTTTAAAAAAGAGGTTTTTGACAGCAAATATGGGAATTGTGGATTCTGTTTTGCAGTTTTCATGGGGACCTCTTCTTAGGGACCTTTCAAGGCTGGATGACAATGGAATGCAGAGAGCCAACAGGTTTTCTTTATTATTCATAAAAAAAATGTTAAAAATATATAATTACTACAGAAAAATAAGTTAATAATCCATTGTAAAACAGATTTGCAGAGAAAATTAAGCAGCAAATCAGTGATGGGCAGTACACAGATGCAACAACTTCTTGGTCCAATCTAGAACAAGAGATCAGTATTAGCAGCCAATATGTGGTAATCTTTTTTTTTACTGCAGAATCTAATCAGTAAAAAAAAAATTTACTAAAATTAAACTATGAAATAAACCCTTTCAATCTTTGTTAGGATTTCTACAACTTCTTGCTGGATTCGGGTAGCGATCCACTCGGGTCATCGGCCGCGGATCCGGTTACTTCAACGGGTAGGATATCATCAAAGAGGTTTGCATTAAGCAAATACACTTCAGGAATTTCTACCCCTGGTGATTCTGTTGATCTTGGTAGCTTAATGGATGGTCCTATTAGAAAGAAACTCAAAATTATTCCTGAAAATGTTACGTAAGTATTTATTGTGATTAGTAATGAATAAATTCATTTTAGTATTTTAATTTTTTAATTAATATTTAATATTGTTTGGTAAATAGATGGGGTGGACAAGGAGAACTTGTTTTCAATGGGCTTGCAGGTGACTTCATGAAGCCAAGAATCAATGAGGTAACTAATAATAATCCATCTATTTATTTACGTTTTTACGGTATCATACACTCTTTGAAAATTAACGACGTTGTTGATAAACTGACCTATTTTCGGTTTTGGATTTGAGTCGACCCGGACCCCACATATCCGGATTTTAGCCTTCCTTTCAATTCCGGATCTTGATCCAATAAGGACCGGACCCGTCATTTATAAAGAAAAAAACAAAGTGAGAATCGGGTCATTCTGATTGTTCATTTTTTCTGTTCAGACTCTGACCTGAACCTAACATATCGGGTCATACTGGACCGTCATTTAGAAAGAAAAGGATCAAAGGCCAAAGTTTGTTCATTCGGTCTATTCATGATTGGTTCAATTCTCATACAACAAACAACGTTATTAGATCTTGACCTACCCGAAAACCTTAAACTCCATGCTCATGACCTTTTTGTTACATAAAACATTTGAGGGTAACATTGAAATGAATGATATGTCTTTATCAAAATGAATTGCAGGTTGATCAACTATTAGCAAAAGGGGTCCAGGTGACTGTATACAATGGACAAGTAAGTCTTAATCATCATTAATAAGCATCTTCTTAAGTCTTAATCATCATTAATAAGCATCTCTTTTGCTTTAGCTTTTGGGTAGTACATAATTATTATTCTTTAATTTTAATATTGACGACTAATAATCACATTTCTTTCCTTTTCAAATCTATATAATACTTATAATGGAATTTATGATTTATAATAATTAAAAATTGTTTACTTAACTTGGTTAATATGATGTCATCAAGAGATATTGACAAGCAATACACGAATACGATCCATCCAATCTTTCTAATAATTCTGGTTTGCTTGCAATGAAGGGATTGTGGTCACGTCACGTTTTAAAAGTTTGTGCACATTGGTCATCTAACAAAATTGGACGATAAAAATAGAAAATATTACAAAAATAAAACAAACTATTAATTAAAATAATATGATTTGTAGCGAATATATATATATATATATATATATATATATATATATATATATATATATATATATATATATATATATATACTTTTGTACCATTATTTAATACTATTTATTATTTTGGGAGGTATTGTACTTTTTTTAAATTTATCGACCGATGGGTCATATTAATAACTAAACGTTATTTACATAATTACATGGGGTAACCCTTTACTTTACTCTATTTACAATATGAATTCTATCACTTTTTTCTCAGCTAGTCTCGTCATCCATTTGACTAGAAATTTAACGAAAATTACATTTAAGGCGCATATGATAGCAAGAGATTATTTAGAATTATTATTTTGGGAGGTATTCTGAACTTTTTTAAATTCAACCTAACTTGAAGTAGCAGGATTATTACAAGATTATCGGAATTATTGTGAGATTATTTGGACTATTCAATTATATAATAATAAATTTTAAATGTAGGGTTTTTAATATATATTATTTTTTTATGGATAGATAGTAAGATTATGAATGGAAAAAATCTAGATTATGGGTCCAATAGATTAAAGAAAACATGTCATATTCATAGCCCATCATTAGTGAGCACATGCCTCATGTAATGTTGACAACCAATATATATGTATATTACATTCAATCTATCTAATAATGTTGTATCTTGGTTATATCACAGGTGGACCTTATATGCTCAACCAAAGGTACAGAGGCATGGGTCCGAAAACTCAAGTATGTTTTTTCTTCTTTTTTCATCATTTAAAGCAATGGTTGAGTAAGTCAAGCTAGCAAAGGCATCATTGCCCAATCATATATGTCAATTAAGGAATGAATTTCCAATGCAATAAATATATTTTTTGATAAATTTATTTATTATTACTTTTTATAATCTAATTACAAAAATAAATCTTCTACTCATTTATTTTATTAAAATTACAACTAATATTGCACTAGTGATTATAAGTTGGACCAACTAAAGGGTAAAAGCTTATTTAGACTTCTAAGTTTTAGATAATTTTAAAAAGTATTTTGTGTAATAAAGATTTGGATCCTAAAAATGTCAAAAAGAATTGAGTGAGGGTAGAGCAATGAATTTTTAAAGCAAGATGGGTCACATTCTATAAAAAACATGGAATATGAATAATAACTAGAATTGATGGTTGCTTTCAATTCTACTAGACAATAAATGTAATATATTCCCAATTTATATTCTTTTTAGGGTAAATAAATTATTAGAAATATATTTCCCCCCTCCATTGGAAGACTTAGGGCCCGTTTGGTTCTAACTCCGAAAACGAAAAATGAATGGAAACGAATTTAGTCCATATGTACATCCATATTCATTAAATTTTATGGAATCATTCTCCATGGTTTAATGAAAAATGCACTTGCTTCCTCACATTTTGTTACCCTATAGGTATCAAAAGTAATCAAACTCTCATACAATTACTACAAATCACAAGGAATGATTCCAAAAATTTTAATGAACAAATGTATACGTATTGACTAGATTCGTGTCCATTCCGTTTCCGATTCCGGAGTTAAAACCAAACGGCCCCTAGTGTTTAGGATTTGTGGTCATATATGAAATTATTGGCTAAAGTTTTTATTTATTTTCTTTTGAGAATATTGAGTAAAACTACATATTATAGTAAAAATCAATTTATGTCATTTAAAAATACATTATTCTGAATTAAGATATGTACATTTTGCTTACTAGTGATATCATAATTCTATTTTTCGCCTAAACTTAGGGTATAAAAATTATAATTTTATACTTTTATCAGGTGGGAAAGTCTCAGTAAATTCCAAAGCATTGAGAGAACACCTCTTTACTGCAAACAAGAGGGAAGCAACACAAAGGGCTTCAAGAAGTCCTTCAACAATTTCCATTTCTATTGGATTCTCGATGCCGGTCACTTTGTGAGTAAATTTTACGATTTTATCTATATTTTCTACGTCCGTAACTTAAAATTTGGAAAAAGATATAATCTTTATGTTTGTGACTTAAAATTCGTAAACCCTCTAAGAAATGACGAATAGGGTATTCTATTCATATCTTGATCTTGTCTCGTTATCGTCTCTAACCGAGATAGTTTAGGTAAAAAAGTGAAAAATATACAACATTAGTATTTACTACTATAGGGCTAGGGGTGAATGTGTAGGATCATTCGTGTGGGGAAGGTGTAGTGACAAACTGTTTGAAACTGACAGTACAAGTCAGAAACATTTACTTTTACCTCTGACAATAATTCTGTATCATATTTCTATATTTACTTCACTGTAATTTGTACATCATATTAATAAAATGTTTTTTTTGGTTTTATTTATTTGCAGATACCTTTGGACCAGCCGTGTGTTGCATTGAATATGGTGGCTAACATCACAGGCTCTCCGGCAAATATATGATTAATATTAGGGGAAAAGGAATTATATTGTCAAAAATAAGAGCCAAAAAGAGTGGGTAAAAAGTTCTATAGGGGAATCTAGGTAAAAGTAAATTTGTGATTGGACATGTGCATGGTAATTTTTCACTCATTTGATTTTGCATGTAATTCACTTTTAACCCTTTGACGCAAGAAATGAGATGAGTTTCTTTCACTCAAGGTCTTCTATCAAACACCAACTATTGTATACATCAGTTTGGGGTCCGTTTGGTAAGGGTATAAATCAAGGAGATTAAGATTATGAGAATTAAAAGAGAGAAATAATTCTCGTAATTTCGTTTGGTAAGGAAATTAAGGAGATTAAAGGGGTTATATTATGAAAAATAAGAGAATTAAATTATGATAATTTTGTAATCCTGTAAAACTTTGATTATAAGAATTATGAAGATTATAGAGGATAAAATCTCACTTTTACCCCTCTTTTTTTTTTCCATCTCTTCCATCTATACAAAAAATATAAAAGAATTTTTTTCGTAATTTTGCCCACAATCATATTAATTTGACCAAGCACTCATTTCAATTATATCCATATTCATCCTCTTAAACAATTTTACTCCCTTAATTCTTCATCTAAATAGTTATCTTCATCCTCATCTTCAATCTACCGTTATCAAACTGACCCTTGATTTACAGATAATTTCTTATATTATAGTGAAAATATAATAAATTATCAAATAATATGTAGATGTACTTGAAAGTTTTGAGATCTTAATATTTTGAGAATATTATAGCATAAAATATTAGTAATCTTACTGTATAATATTTTTTTATGCTTGAAGTATACAGAAATAGATTTTTGTAGTTTTGTAAAATCATTCATATAATCATACATACAATTCTACTATTTAGATGGTGTCATTAAGATCTCACATATAATAAGATTCTACATGACCAATCTATCATTTTTGGATAATAAGATCTAAAAATTATTGTACTTGGCTATGAACCAAAATTACAACATAAGCCACAGAAGAAGCACTAGAAACTAAGACAAGTGAACCTCTGCTGTTCTTGAACACAAGCCTACGAGATTATTTGTAGATATACGTTGTCGAGTTTGATAATCTTAACTTGTGAAAAGAACAATGTTTTGACATTCTTTGAATTTCTGTAGTTCCGTGATGAGGATCAAATCTTGTGTATTTCAAAATTTATTTGCAAGTCGAGAGTTACATGTAGCGGGACGGTGGCTCGTCACAGAGGAGCACATATACAACACAGATAAAACCATCTATGTGCTTCTATTAACAATGAACGTAAAAACAATATGCATTTTACAACTTGAAGCAACCAAAATTGAAAGCAAAAAAATTACTGGGTCTTTAGATTTTCATACCCGAAATGACGTTGATAAACATCATTCGATCTTCTCGAGTATTTCCAGCCTTGTTTTCCTCTTCCAGCTTTTCATTGTAGCAACCAGGTTTACCAGCCCTGCAACCTGAGATTTTGTGTATTCCTGTGGAGTAAATGTGAACATATTCTATTAAGAACATTTTCTAAACAAATGACATTTTTTCGCTTTTCGGAAATGGAAAGTTATATCCTTCCTACCGGGTGCACACGTGCCCAATGAACATACTCGGTTTCAGGAAGGTAGTAGGCCTGCCATAATTGTAGAAGCCATTTAAACACTTTAGTTGTTGAAGAGTATTTCATTTAACTGCAATTTCATGGACACTTTACCTTAATGAAGATATCTACTCCTTGCAACTTTGGCTTTACGTCTTTTGGGACGAAGTGCTGGAGCCCATTAATCAAGACCTGAAAGAAAAATGGAGAGTTATAAGAGAATCGTCTTTTGTTTTTTTTTATACGGATTTGTCGTTACCAAAGTACCTGAAGATCCAAAGACATGAGAGCCCGACCCTCATCAGTGCACCTCTTTACTCGAGATAGACCTTCAATAAGTGTTTCAGCTACAATTTCAACTCCATATTCTAAAAGGGCATCTTGAACCTTGTACAGAAAGCCATAACTCATGAGCAATAGCATTCACAACAGCTGACTTGGTAATTCTCCAGGATGAAAAAACAAGGTTTTTGCAATAGAATGTTACCTCCTTATGTATCCCACCATGAGCAAGCCGTGTTTTGTAGTGTTTGAATTCTCCCAACAGCAAATCTACATACCTGTTTTAATCAGCATTCAGATCTAAGCAAAATGATAAATGGACTCCATAATAACGACAGTATCATGATACTTGGAATCTAAGTGAGAGGAAACAGACACAATCAATTAGAGCTATTCAATCAATCACGATATTGTATACCCATTATGCTCCATTCCAAGCTCTTTGAGTTCCCACTTAGCAGTAGAAATCCGATCGACATACCTGAGAAAGTGTCATGAGAAATCAGCAAATTCTTAGATATGGTTAATATCTAATACATATAAGACTATCAGAAGCACTAGGCTTGAAGCAGAAAGGGTGCTTTTCTGAACCATGCCAAGCCGTTAGCAATCTGAAACTTATTAAAATTGATAAGCCCAGACAAACACAAATTATCATAAGATTCTGATTCCGACGGACATGACATATTCAGTTTTTTTCCCCAATCAATGCAAAGCTTTTTCAAAGTCGGATCTTGGTAATAAATTAGGGATTGCACTATTCTACTTTCCAGTGAGTTCAATATTTCTTTCTCATTTTTTTCAATTTCTTTTTTAAAGAAGAATTCAGTATTTCAAGGTGGAGACACTTGCACAGGGGCAAATACCTGAAAACATCTGTCATTTCAAGAAGATTACAGTAATGATGCATTTTCATCTATTGCTCAATTAATTATAAACTGAAACATTCCGATGAGTGCTTCCGAGATTTCTAAAGAAAGGTTTACAGAAATATAACAATAATCATGTCAGGAGAAAAAATTGAGGCTCACTATACCAGAGCAAAATGCGAAAATAGCAACAATGCTGACATACTAACCAACTTCATTAAAACACAGAATTGAAAGACAAGAAGAAATCCTAAATTTATTCCTTACCCATTGATGTGGAGGAGCAATCTAGCAGTTGTCTTATGGATGTGTTCCACGAGGTTAGGAACTGAATCCACCTGATTGGACGAATATATATCCATCAATGACCATTATGGATGTTATCAAACAAGAAAAACAAAAATCTCCCTGTGCAGTGCTAGGAAATGATCAAAAAGCAATCATCTACCGATGCCATTAAAACCTATCTCAATCGATGAGTTAGTAATAATAGGACTTACCACGTCCTCAAAAAACCCTTCAATTACAGCTGCATTATGCCGCAAAAGCATGGATCGGAGATGTGACTTTGACCTATGCAGGACGTGTGCGACAAGAGAAATAGTATCAGCAGCGGTGCATCTTTCCTGCAGCAAAATGATCAGAAAAAAAGGATAATAATCGTTCGAGAAAAGAACGGAGGAAAATACATCAGACCTAGGAGAAACACATTTAGTAGAAACTTTGTTTTAAATCAGCTGCTAAAGTTCATAGATTACAACTCTAAGTCTTCATACAAATATAAGCTGACACTGCTTCTCCTCAAGCCAAATACTATAATATGAAGAAAAAAAAACTGTTCTATAGAGCGAGCATGTGATGGTGACTAGTCATCAGAATACAAGGTCAACTATGTCATATGACTCATTTCCAGTTCAAATCCAATCATAAATGGTCTTGCTCCCCCTCAATCTAAATATCAAGTACTAAAACACATTCATGGACAAAAAGTCACAAAATAGGGTGGGTATATACTTCCATTGTTTATATACTCAAGGATCAGCATGATTTCTTATGGTTTGTCTCGCACTTCCTACTTATGACTTTATAATATTGTTATAAGGACTTGTAGTGTCCTTATAAGGAGAATGCGGTGCCAGTTGATAAATATTGTATATGGACACTTAAGTAGAAAGAGTTAGTTCAGCTGATTTGATTTGATTAAAAATTTAAAGCCCTGAGCAAGGACCATAAATAACATGAACGATTGATTTGATTAAAAAATTCATTGAATTCTACTACCATAATGTGCAATTTTATCAAAATAGTGCAATACAGAAACGACCATTCAGCAGAATATGACATCAGTTATAGCATGAGTTCATTTACTCCTGGATTTGTACATACCTTGAGGCCAAAAGACGTATTAAGAGGACTGACAGGCATCACATCAGTGAGTTTCAGTGGTGCATGCAGTGATGTGGGCGGAGAGGACGAGGCTTGAAACGGCTGAGGTTTAGTCCACTGTTCACAGTCTTGTGCTATTTTATTCAGAGCTGTTTTGATCCGATCTTATAAAGCAAACAAAAATGCACAATGTCAAATCCATTAGTCATCTGACAAGAAACAGAGGTTTCAACACAAACCCTAGGGGCAAGAATGGGCCTAAAGACAGGAAATGGGACCATGAGGAAGAAGTAAAGCTTACAATTAACTGAGTCGACGCCAGTCCCATTTGGAACGCCTTTTTGCTGACCAAAACTTTCGTATATAAAATGATAATAGACCTCAAACAATTGGCATATTCCCTGCGTGAATCGATGCAAAGAGCTAAAGCAATATTGAACTCGAAAGCTGGATATAGAGAGAAGTCAAATGGGCAGGATCCAGAAGAGCAAATACCTTGAAAAACACCACATTTGCCAATTCTAACTTCTGCATAAACCGTGCATATTTATCCATGAACCTAATGAAAAAGTTATACTCAGGAAAACCACCTAACTACGATTATTGTTTGATGCTCAATGTTAAAGATACTTCACCTTAAGAGACAAAGTGACGATCCTGTCTGTGATGCAGCTTCATTGTCTTTCCATTGAACAGACTGTTTTCTAGATAAACTACGTCCAGTATTCCAACTGGGTTGTTGACTATCCTCATCGATAAAGTCGGCGAGAAGATCATCAGTTTCTTCTTCTGAGATTCTGTTGTTGCCACTGAGGATATTTGCATCACTCTTTCGAGGAGAGATTTTATCACTTTCAGGAGGATCACCACTTTTACTATGAACTTCTCCGGAACTATCCAAAAATGGTGAAGCATTATTATCTCCCGATGGCGATGTAACTTTGGGCATAAATGGATTTCCATCCTCAATCCATTGAGAAAATTCCGTCTTCTTAAATCCCATACCAACAGAGTTGGCTAACTTGTTGGAATGATTTAAATGTCGATTCATATCATTTGACGAAGCAAGCAGGGGTGCACCATCGCCAACAAGACCAGCAAAGCTAACCATTAGTGTTGCGTCTTGTGGTAGTATTTGCCAGTTCTCCCGTTCCAACACCATCTTAAGTGCCTGGAACATATTTTCACAAAGCAACAATCAAGACTTACATTATTAAGAGCCTAAACTGTAAGTAGGCGATGTATGATTGTAAGATGTGAAATTAAAACTATTTTAAAATGACAGTAACTTAAACTAGCACTAGCTGAATGAATTTGACCAAATAGCCATTACAAAAATAGCAAGGCAAGCAACATGCACGCCTAGGCACCCAAATTAGTGTAAAGAGGGTGATATGCCCCCACTTGACAGAATCAAGTGCCTTCAATGTGCCGGTGCAATTAAAACAAGAGCTAAGGTTCCTTCTAGAGATTAAGTTGTCCACTTACAAAATTTAACGAGAGTTCCAAACACTAGTAAATCTTTTTTTATCGAAAGAATAATAGGCTATAGCCAATTGCTGCATATAGCATATAACTTAAAATGCACTCAGACCAGTAGACCACCAGCACCACCAGTTACGTTGTTTCAAGTTTTCATAATAAACGTTACTTCATGACTCTTATTTTCTATGGTCACAATATAATAATACAAAAATTCCCTTTTGACCCTCTCAACTTTTGTATAGGCTTTAGCATGTCCTAAGCTCAACAGATTTTTTGAGTTGCTTGTTCCTCAAAAGGTGTAACTATCTAGTATATACTTCTCTTTCCAATCAAGTATATACGGCATTTTAGCCTTCGAATTATGATCAAGCACATAAGGCGTTTTACATTTTCTAGATGGTGAGTTACGAGAATCATCATTAATTTTGTCTTTTTTGACCTTTTATTTTCTATTGAATGGTTGTAAAGGGGGTCAGATAATAAATAAGAGCTACATTTGATGAAAAACCAATTGCAAAAGTATTTTTTTTAGTTATTTAATATTTTTTCAAAAACTGTGTCGAGTATAGTTGATCGGAGGGAGTATACTAAAAGAAAAGAACTTACATTTATATTTTGTCGATGAAAACTTCTAAAATAATTTTCACAAGCAGCCCTCACTTTATTCCTGAACTCGGATGCTTCAGCTCCGCAAAAAGCTTCCCCGACCAAAATGAAGACATTGAGATCTTCATAGTTTTTTAGGAACTGGTGAATGCTTGTTGAAGAAAAGGCAGCTGAAGCGAGCAATACTGAAATGCGACTTGTAGTAAGTTGCCAGAGATTTCTCCGACCCCTCTGTAAAGACTGTGAGACAATGGCAGTAGCATCCCGCCGCAGTTCATACCAAGGAGACCCACTGCTTGATGCTGCATTTGCTTCATTGTTTTCTGGAGGATTCCTTGAAGAAACTGTATTTGCAGCATCTTTAACAGAATAAGAATGCGGATGTGAGCCATTCCCTACTTTAGAATCACAATTTGCGGACAGTAAACTTGGTTGAGCATCAGCTTCGGATAGGATACATGAATCATGTTGCTTCTCAGCAGAATCCCATATCTGGCAAGCGGGCACATGGAATGAAAAAGAGGACAAATGAAAATTTGTATGAGCACATACTAAACGGTTGCTACTCTAGTATAAAGCACAAGGTGATAGAGAAATGGATGCTAGTTATATACAAAGTGTGTGATTTAATAGTATGAACAACAGCAACATGTAGTTGAATATTACCTCATTCTCTGTCTCAAAACTCATGATTGAATAGTATGAACATGTCAACTTGAACAATACAGTTAGTGTTCTTAGCAAACAAACACGAAACTTGGACTCAGGTATCCACATGCACAGGTCACTGTATGTCAATCTGCTGTTAAATCCCAATCAAGTAATGAGATATATCAGAAATTGAAGAGGAGCAACCATTTACATAGCTTAACACACAAGGCATACCTGTTTTGTGAATTTTGCAAGTGTTCATCCTGCAAAAATAAGATGCCATTCCGTAAGAAAAAGGGAGTACAAAAATCCCACAGAAGGGGGAAAAAACCATGTGGACATGTGTTGTGCTGCAGATATTGAACTAGACTATGCCAGTTATACTTGTGTTCTTTGTTATTAATGGCAAAAAAAAGTTTACATAAAACAGCAATATACAAGCTCAGACATACAAGATGCCGTAAATGAACCTAAAACAATATATGAAAGACGGTCTAGTAAGATTGTTCCCGCAACTCTTACACATCAAAAAGACAAAAAATAATGCTCTAAAGAAGCTATGTGTAATATACACAACAAAAACAATGCCTTGCATAAAATCAAGAATATATTAGACCAGATTTACTTATGCTTAGGTATGCATTTTGTGCTAAAATTTAATGGGGGAGCAGAGCCCTGATCTCAGGCCTCCAAGGAAGTTCAACTGCCTTGTAGACAAGATGATTGTTCAATAAAAATAGCTATATACATAAAGGGACTTTAAACCACAACTGATCAACCTTAAATCATGTGTTCATTGCCTCCTATGCAATGCTTGGTTGACGTGTATTGGGAGTATAGTTAACCTACTTGGGTTAACATATATAAAATATGCATCAAAAAAACTATTTCTATAACCCTCTGATCTCTTGCCTCACATTTAGGCAGTAGACCCGTCTCTTTTCTTCACCTCCCACACTTTTCTTCACTTATTCATCACAAGACTCTACAATGTAGCCCCTTCCCGGGAATTGGGGGAGAAGAAAGAATCTATCAAAGGTAGGCCAAGCATGACCAAAACAATATTATAAGCAATGTCACAGAAAGATCAATCTTACTTCAATAAGATCCACACCTACCTCCTGCACCAAAGTTTTCAAGACAGAGTGAGTTTCCAAAAGAACTTCCTGCATAAAAAAGCTCTGAATCTTTTCAGCTAGACCAGAAACGTCCCCAATTAGTGCATAGGCATCAACAACCTGCAAACATGGCACCAACCTTGAATGCACAAAGCAAGGGAGAATGAACCAGGAACTTCATGAGCAGATCACATTTAATATAACAATGAGACCCAGAGAATACTGACAGTTAGATATTTATCTGCTTTAAATTCCTGACAGACTTGTAGTAAGAGTGAATCCAGCTTCTGAAGAGCTGTTCCAAGCCAAACCTGCCACGTCACAGAAAGTACTCTCAGAGATAACATTTAAACATATATCATGCTTCAATAATGTGGTTCACGAGCCTGATCGGAGAGAGGCAGTACAAACTATGCTTAAACATTTGTTTAGGTTTCTGTTACCAATTGCAGAGAGGTCGTTAGTGAGGACCCTCATCAGCTAGCTTGTTATTTGATAGCTACAGAATCATAGAGCAATTTATCCCCCCCATTTTCTACAGTCCATTACATCCTGAAGTGAAAAAAATTGCACACTATTCTCAAAATATATGAAAGAGTATTTTGTATTTGCATAGGCAAAAGATTTGAAATAAAAATGCAGTGCTTGCTTAAGCCAAAGTCAGAATAACTTTGTTCAGTTCCCAGTCCCGAAAAAGAAGCACATCTATAAACAGAAAGAAGATGCATGTTACTGATTGTTTTAGTTCCATTTTCAGGAAATAGAATGCCATTAGTATTAGTATAAATATGCTACACTCTCATGTCAATACACTTCAATAAAGATCTTTTATTCACCTCAACTCCACGGCTCATTTCTTGCACTGCTGAAAGCTCTGAATGACTATCTAAAAGCTGCAAATATTCTGATAATACCTGGAAAGCCTGCAAACAGACATGACGAAATGAAAAAGTATCAGAAAAATCATAACATGAAAATTGAAAAACTATTACTCCTGTCCCACTATAAAATCCTATTTTCAATGTTCGTTCATCCCAAGAATATGTTCACTGGCTTGAAGTTTAGAAATCTTGGATCTAAGATATCAACATTACACAGTTCTCACAAGTGCAATAAATAAAATATTCACAATGCCCATTACAAAGGGTTGTGATGAACATTAATTATGGGACAGAAGAAACATAATTATCCAATACGACTATTATTCAGCAAATATATGTTTAAAGTTAACAGCTAAAAACAACCTTACAGAAGTTTCCTTCCTCAACATGTCTTTCAAGTGCCTTTTGCATGTCCAACGCATGACAAAGATCGGTTAAGATTGGAAGCATGCCCTGCATTGATATATTCTCCTAATAAGGATTCTTACTAGCAATTGCAATAAGATATTTAAATAAGATAAGAAACAACTTCATAATCAATAGCATGCCTACCAGTGCCAATATATTTTTGGTCTAACATTGAACATCATATCAATATAAAACTGCAATTTAAATTTTTAAACAACTGAACGGGAAATATGGAAGCAATTTATCATCTAAAAGGAGAACTGTACTAATTTTGTAACAGTTGATGTATGCAGATTCAATGCGAGCACCCCAAAAATTCATCATGATTTCAGAAATGAAGATATGCCTTCATACTAATTACAAAATGAACATGGAAGATATTCCTTCATACTAATTATACAAAAAATACTTCATATATCCAAACAAAAAAAAAACGGTACCAAAAGAGCTTGCTTCTTCTTGGATTTTGATGTAACAATGAGATCCCTTGATACCTCATTCATTGATGAGGTTAGGTGTCTTCTCCCATTCTGTACAAACAGAGAAAAAATAAAAAATAAAAAAAATAAGTAAATGAGGCAAAACTTATTATTGAAAATAAATTTTACACAACAAATTTGTGGCAAGATTGCCAGTATTGCTGTATAGGATTATGCTATTCACAAGAATATTTTTGATAGTGTTAGAGATGTGTAATACTTACCATGGAAATCACAGTTGCAATCTTCAAATCCCTTTCTAATTCTCTAACCAAATGCATTCCCTTCACTGTCAATAAAACAACAATAAAATCATCAGCTCCTGGAATATATTCTACATATTTATAAATCTTTTTACAGTACAATGGTAAACACTTCTGATCTACAGCCGCCTTATAGAGCTTGATGTCTTGTAGTTCAATATGAAGATTCAAAAAAGAAAAGATTAACCAGGATAACAACACACAAATCAGATTTACAATTTTAGAATACCATCTCATAATGCATCAGAGTGGAAAACTCCTATATCAAACTTCTTTGTTTGCGTCATTAGATTAGAAGGCCCTAAGCTGTTGAAAGCACATCTACATTAACCAGATATGAAGGCTCGAACAGATACCGCTGATAATTATCAGCTAATTAAGATAAGTAACCATAAACAGGTATGATCGTAATTAGACCATTTGTTCCGAAATCTTCAGAGAAATGACAAAGAGGTATAGGCAATTTTAAGATTACAGGCATCTCACACACATGCTGTCATATAAGCATTTGTTAGATACAGTATATCGATTACAGTATTGTGCCTTCCTCTAATACTTCATACTTCGGGAATAGCTCTCAAGTTATCAAAAAGAGAAGGTATATAATGACCAAAGAGTATAGGCAATTTTAAGATTAATAGGGTTAACTGCACATATATGCCATTTATCCATGTTTTGTTTGCATCTAAAACACTGACAGCCATTTCTGTTTTATAAAAGTGATGTCCACTCTGTTCCACATACATGTGTAAACATTACATGTGGGTATTAGTATGAAGATTTGGACAATTTACAGGGTGTAAAGTTGTTAACAAAACATGAATAAGATATGTTAAATACAATTTCCTTGATAAAGGGTGGTTATGTGCACTAAATAAGTGCTGGACTCCAGTTTATCATGTTTTAATTCACCACCACAATACCTCATGGAGAATACAGTTCTCAAGAAACTAACCCATCTCTTCATGACGCTCCATAAGATGGTGAGATAAACGTTCTGTTATCTGTTCTAGCTGTGCCAATCTTATAGTGGCCTAAAAAGGTAAAAACAAAGTTAAAGTGAAGAAACAACACAACAAACAGCACTAAATCATTCCCAACTAAAGAGTAATAGAAACTGAAATTTCCAGCTAAAGTTCATACAACTCTTAGTCCCCCTTCTGTCTGAATTGACAGTCTTACTAGATTTTCAATTTTAGTTCATTGGATACAAATTTTCTCTCACTATGTCGGGAATATTTGGGCTTGCTTTCATTAGTACACCATATGGAAGTTCAAAGATAGAGTAGAGATATAACCAGATACAGTGACACAAGAATGTTCATTTAAAACTGACTATCCAAGTTCAAGCAGTCGGCTTTAATAAATACTCCTGTTTGAAGGCATTGCTTTCATTAATACTCCTGTTTGAAGGCATTCATGAGTTTTGAGGTTCAAAGCTAAGTGGATATAATCAAAAGAACTTAAACACATGACCTCTTAGTGAAAAAAGAAAAGAGGGTCTGGGTCTTTTGGTGAGGCAAAATTTTACCCCTGGCCTGGTAACATTATAGATTGGGAAGAAACCTGGATATCTTAGCCTATGTTAAGCATTCATAATAGGTGTTAATGTAAAGATAAAAACATCAAAATATCCCCAAAAGATGACATGCTCCAGTCAATGAAAAAAATTGAATGCTCCAGTGAAAAAAGAGATCAAAATACAGATGCACAAAAAATCATCAACAATAATCAGTTCCTAGCATGCAAAGATAAGAATAAATCAAAAATAAGTGATTCCAAGGCTAGACTTATTCAAATATGGGGATAGTACAGCCATTTGTACCATTTTTTCAAAATATTCCAGCTCATTGTCCTCATCCGGCATTTGTTCTAAAACATGTCTGACTGCATCAAAGTCCTGCAGAGAGAAATTACCAGACTCGTCAGAGAGAGAAGATGATGACAATAAGAATGATAATAATAGCAGTAATCATTCTTTATGATGTCTCTAAAGTTATACCATCATATATAATAAAGACATCAAGAAATATATTTTCATAGGGGAAACTGAGGCAAGGTTAAAAGCAAGGTTATTCAACTATTCAAGTCCTATATCTACACCTAAAAGCCACTTGACAGTATTCATGTTGAATTTGGGGCAAAATCTGATCAAATAAGACCTCTTCATAGATTTCATCTTCCAACTCTTCAACAGGTAGATCATGGGCCCTGCTTCCATACATAGAACTCAATTCTTCAGAACTGGATGGCAGAGAGAGCCTCTGATTAGGAGGCAATGATGCTAGAGCACGAGCTACAGCTGCAGCTGCTGCAGCCCTGGCAGGGACCTAGAAAGAATTTAAGCAGATAGTGAGACTACAAGAAACCTGTGTTTATTCATCCAACAAAAAACTGAAACTTCATATCTGCTATTTCAAGAAAATATATTACATTTTAACTATGCAAACTTATGCATGCCCTTATATTATTCTATCTACTGATGAAGAGAATACAAAAGTGGATAATATGAGACCATGAAATAGAATTACCAGATAGCTCACTGCAAATAAAACCTGTTAGAAGCGAGAAGGCTACCCTAATGCCAACCATTTGAGACCTTGAAAACTATTGACCCGAAACTTCTACACAAGAATTGGTTAAGGCCTAAGGGCAAACTCAAACCATTTGAGGCCTTGCAAATAATTTTCCTAATCATCTTCCATTCCGGAGGGGTATCAGAATGCAACACCACAAGATGCTTACTAGGTCCCATCATCTGAAATGCTGAGTGCACCAGTTCATTTTTTTTTACTGTCAATGTACCAACTACAAGTTCGCTTAATAGAGTAGACAAAAGAAGTGCATAATGTGAGCAACGCAATTGAATTATTCTCTTATTAATTCTTCCAATAAAGTTGTTTGATTAAAAAACTTCATAGTCTCAGCAGAAAATTACAGCCCACGAATACACTCATGTATTCCTCAAGGCTGTATCACAAAATTGTCCTATTAAACCCTTCCAAGCTACCCAGTTCTGCATATAGTTCAAGCAACGGTCCCAAACCTGATTTGAATAACAAAATATGATATTTCTTCAATAAGGTAACAAAATCCACAAATCCTAACTATTCTTCAAATAACAACAATAAATATGACAAACTCCATAAAGGACTGCTTCCCCTTCACACTGCACACAACCATTCTATCATTTCACCAATCTGCTGGAATCTAATCTGGTAAGCAGCTTAGCCTAATTTTCCATTCCAATTCAGAGAAAATTCGAATTCGAGTCGTAGCAAGCACAATAGGTGCATTCAAACATATGCACTATGAAAAGAGGTGGAAATTTAGGTCACCTCGGGACGATCGGGGGTAGGAGGGAGGAATCCAAGAGAACGAGCAGAGCGAACAGAGCTGAAGATCTTCTCTCCAACCTTGGACAAGTCCATGGCGCCGCCACCACCTTGAAATAACAAAAGAGAAGCCAGGAAGAAAACCCTAGAGCTGTCGAACTCGAAGCCCTCCTCGTTGCTGCTACTACTACTTTCACTCGTCAGTTGACCATTGAGGTACAAGAAGGGCAAAGGGCTTGGGAAATATGATGATCCAAAGGGGAAAATCCCGCGCTGCATTTCACAATCTCAACAGCTTGGGATCATAGACGATTCCCATGTCAATGGAGCTTCTTCGTTCGTTTCCCTAATCAGATCTGGATTGCCCAAGTTTGCCTTTGCTTCATTTCTTTCTTCTTTGATCTGGGTGTGGACTTCTATCATTCAGCCACTGCAAAGAGTTTAGCTATGGCGGGTAACTGTGGCGATCTACAGATTTTGCCCCAATCTTGATGTCTGTCAAGTATGATTGGTAAGGTCAAAACTAGACATAGGGGATAAATTTGAGCATTAAAATTCATTCATCGTATTATTATGGTTTAATTTTAAGATTGGTATCTATTTATACATGACTGTATTTATTTACGAACTTTTAGTTTGATTTTTTACCTTACGGACTAAATCGTGTACTTAAATATTAGACTTAAAAGTACCAAGCAATTGATGTGGGACATACAGTTGTACCCAATAGTATTGTTCTATCTTTATCATTTTTAGCTCAATGTTATCGCAGATATTGAATAGCTTACAGATCAAATATTTGAATATGTTGATTAGAATAGTAAAGATGTTATTTAAGTATTTTAGGTGGGGTCTATTTTCACTATTTGACAAGTTAGATTCGGTATTTTAACCTGACAAAGCTATATTGTCGCCAACTTATCGGCGTCTAAATCTACATTTGTCACTAATTTATTAGAGCTATTAGATCGGTGCACGAGAGATTTAAATGCAAATACATGCATGCATGCATGTATATACATTACTTGTTTAAGCATTTAAAGACAATGAACTCTATCCACCAACATTGAATTTTCGTTTCTTTAACGAAATTTAGATCAGGCACGTTATAGGTGAATTTCGTCACCCAACAATGAACTTTAGTACCTCATCATTTTAACTATCAGAACGGTACCTCATCTTCTTACCCCGACCGAAGATTAGTATATATTGTACTGTTCACACGTTAAATCTGAAGAACAGCGTTAACTGTGAGGAGGGGTAAAATTGTCCACTGAGATTCCACCATTGTTAAATCTCCAAGATAAGGCAAATGCAAGAATGATGCTCCAACATCACCCAAAATGATCAAAGATTTCACAATTCGTTCACAATTTCACATCCCAAACCATCCCAATTACAAATCCACAAATACACCTCCAAAATCAACTCATTTGGTCCCCAATTCTCGCCCAATTCAACACAGGTCTAACCTAATCCCACAAAACTCAAAACCCTAAGCACCCAAATCGATATTCTCAAAGACATATCGAATTCTCCTGTAAACTTAAGTACGAAAATTGTTGGGACCTCAGATCAAACTCATCCGATCGAGCGCGAGATCAACTCCGTCAACGATAACCCTTTGATCAATGTATCCAAGAACAAAGCCTTACACGGAGGCAATTTCCACGTACTTGAGTTTGCAATATGAGCAATTACAGTTTTGTTTATGTTACTGTCTGATTGAATTGGGCGAAGTTAACGGAAGGTTTATGAATGATGTGTTTTTAGGGCACACCAATTGGAGTTTCCATGGATAACACACGTCTTGCCTCAGCTGCAATTGGAAGCTCATGTTTGCCCAAATCTCAGAGCTTGTTAATGACTTTTACAACAACGGATAACCCTCCAATCTGACTGCTAGCAAAAAACCTAGCTTGGATTATGGATTCAAAGGTGCAGAGATCGCCATGGCCTACTACTGTTTTGAACTTCAGTTTCTGGGCAATCCGGTTACCAACCATGTCCAGAGTGCTGAGCAACACAACTAGGATGTGAATTCCCTGGGGCTCATTTCTTCAAGGAAAAAAGATGAAGTTGTTGAGATCCTCAAGCTCATGAGCTCAATCTACTTGGTTGCACTATGCCAAGCTATCGATTTGGGTGCTTAGGGTTTTGGGTTTTCTGGTAATTAGGGTTGATCTGTGTTGAATTGGGCAAGAATTGGGGATCAAATGAGTTGATTTTGGAGGTGTGTTTGTGGATTTTGTAATTGGGATGGTTTGAGATGTGAATTGTGAACGAATTGCGAAAGCTTTGATCATTTTGGGTGAAGTTGGAGCTTCGTTCTTACGTTTGCCTTATCTTGGAGATTCAAGAATGGGGGAATCTCAGTGGACAATTTTGCCCCTCACAGTTAACGCCGTTCTTCAGATTTAACGTGTGAACAGTACCGTACATACTAATCTTCGGTCGGGATAAGTAGATGAGGTATCTTTCTGATAGTTAAAAGGATGGGTACTAAAGTTTAGTCAGATCAAAAGATGGGGTAATGTTTAGACAATTTTCTCTTTTTTTAAGATACCGATCTTTGTATTCTTGTTCGCAACGATACTTTAAATTTTACATGAGTCCCCTTTGGGCTAGACCGTCAAACCGGCGGTTTAGGTTCGCCGGTTTGACCAAATTGTAACCGTCGTTTTGATTAATTATTTTTATTATTTTTAAAGGGTTTGTTCGTTTTATTTTTCTTTAGCAAAACGGCGGTGTATAGTTAAACCTAAATTGTTGATTTTGATTTTCACTTAGGTTTAACCGGCTGTTCGTAAAACTAAACCGCCGGTTTAAGTTTACGACCGGTTAACAGTAACCGTATGTTTTTTAAAAAATTTTTTTGTTGGATATAAGGACATTGTTATTTGGTACCACCTCCATTTTATCACCAGCCAAGTGCTGACATTCACATGACTCTTCATCGGTCGACTCCTTTCGACCGTTGCTTGAGTTCCTCGCCCGCCGGCGTCACCAGCTCACTCCTCTCGGCTCTCCATTCTTATTCCTCTCTCGTATTTCTCCCGAATCCCGAAGGAACCTCCACTTCTCAGTTCTCAATCTTCTCGGGTCCCTTGTTTGCATATCGGCGTCAGTTGCCTGACCTGACAGATTGATAGCTCTCGTTCTCGATCCTCCAGAATCAAGATCCATCAGATTCAGGTACTTCCTTATTTCCTTTAGCTTCCCTTTACTGTCGAGTCTTTCATTTCGCTTAGATCTAGATCTGTAGTTAATTAAGATTTGTTGTATGTCGGTGTTGTTCCTTCGATGCTTCTAAACAATCCACAACTGACAGATCTCGAGTTCCTCTCTGTCTCCATTCTTCAATTCAGGCTCAATCCTTTCCTCAGCTCTAGATCCGTTGTTGATCAAGTTGCATTAATTTGTTGTGCCCTAACTTAATTTTGCATCTGTAAAAGCGTTATGGATACAAATTAGGCAGATCTAGTTTTAGTTTTTATACATCATTCTACTGCTCATTTTTCTTCAACTTGATTCCATTCGTGAGTATGCTGAATCAAACTTCAACTTGCTTCCATGATCTAAAAATCATCAACTATAGGCTATAGCATACAAACCTGTTTCTCCTTCAACATTCTGCATTTTTGTAGAATTCATTTTTTCACATTATTCTGATCCTAAAAGGATCCATGGAAGCTCCTAGCTTAGTGTCTATGGTTGTTAAGTTTCTATAAGTCTGCAATTTTCATTTCAAAGAGATACTTTCTACAGAAGTAACACCTAAATTTTTTCTTCTTTTCATCCAACAAAAGTTACAAAAAACATACCTACTACTCAAATTTCATCTTTTACTTCATATTTTTTTATAGTGTTTATGCGCTCTTAGTTTCCTAGATTGAAAGCTTAACCTACTATATGTCACTCATGATGTATCAGGATCTTCTTCAATCTTCAAAAGCATTATGAATTTGCAACAACTAAGATTGTTCAAAAGCGTTTTCATTGATGGTATGTCTTTCACACACGGGCATGAAGGAGCTCGATCATTAACGTCACCAATAATGTAAAAGAACTTCTTTCTGATTGGGAAAAACACGCTGCGCAAATAAAGGCCATTAGGGACATTGATTTTGGAAGTTTCTTGGAGCTGAACTTAAGAAATCAACCATTGCCCGTATGTGCATGGTTAGTTGAACACTTTGACCCTAACTTAAGGTTGCCTCTGGACGGTAACAAAGACCATGGAGAGACGGAGAATGATAATGACGAGGTTAGGGAAAACTGGAGGCTGGAGTATCTAAAAAATATGTTAATTTGAGGCCAGATCATGTTAGGCAACGAATGATCGATGGTTTGGATGGAAGCCTTGAATTTCTTCATAATTTTGTAGTGTTGTTTGATACTTGTGGGTAAACAACATTAGGAGCGGTTGTGTGAATCAAGATGTTAACTCCACCTTGATATATAAGACATTACTTATGGTTGATGAAAGCAAAAAACGTGGTTTTCAGGTTTTTGTAAGACCTTACAAGTTTTGGTAAAGTCTTTACAGTGTCTGGTAAGGCCTTACCATATTACAGAAAACCTTGGTTTCCAGGTTTCAGTAAGGCCTTACATAAACTGGTAAGACCTTACCAAAACTGGACAAAAACTACACGAGAGTTACATACGTCCAAATAGCTTTTCCTTCTTGTTGAGTTAATTAAGGAATTTGATTTTAACAAATCTTTGATTTGTTTTAATTAAATCTTCTTGAGATAAAATTGGAAGATTTCCTCAACCTCAACAAACCGTGCTTGACTGCTTGACTTCACATCTCAACAAACAAAATCTCAACAAATCAGATTGGATCAAATCTCAACAAACCAAAGATCTCTAAAGATCACGAAGGCAAGATCTTTCTCAACGATTAAGAATGCTGAGACGCTAGCCTATTTAAAGAGACAAGGAAGAAGAGACAAGACACGCATTCATTACCTACGACTGAAATGCAAGTGACAAGTCGACTCTTCCTCTCTTCCTACAAAGTATTGATCTCACCTTCGAAGTTCTATCGTTCTACTCCCCTGAGAGTGTGAGATCTTATTCGAGCTTATAGTACAATTCAACTAGGATCATACAAACCATTATTACCTCTAGACACGTTGGATACGATTGTTGTATCTGGAGTACTTTAGTTTTCCTTTAAGAGTGAGTGAGTTGCTAGATAGGAAGTGTAAGACTTCTGAGTTTAGAAGAGGGAAGGTCTTCTGAAGATTGTATCTGGAACTCATCAAGAAGAAGGAAAATAAAGCTACTTGGAATCCTAGGGTTGAATCAATCCTAGGCGGGGACTAGGTCGTGTTGGTGACCGAACCTCGTTAACATATCGTGTGTCCTTTACTGCTCTTTATATTCCTGGTTTGTCTAATCCTTTACACTTAACATCAATCTTAGAGAAACGTGTAAGGTCTTATAATTACGAATAAGACTTTATCTCGTTTGATAAGGTCTTATCTCTTTCGATAAGGTCTTACCTATCCTAAGATTGCGAAAAGTTTTCATACTCTATTCACCCCCATCCTAGAGTATTGGATAAACTATTTTATCTGCCTATTCCGCATTTCACAAGAGATTGTGAACCGCTTGGTTAGTGTTGTTGCATTGAAGAAGATAAATTTGTGTGAACGTGTAATTAAGAGTCTTATTTCATCGAAATCAAGATTTGTACACGATGGTAGATGTTTTACAATGCCACTGTTGTTCATGGTGGTAAGTTTTGTATCTTGTTTCTTTGGTGCTCTCTACTTGATGGAACTTGACTATATTGATTTTATGGATATGCATCTATTCTATCTGGATTGTGTGCTGCATCGAGGAGTTAGAGAAGTCGAAATGTGTATATTGTATTTCGTGGATGGACAAATTCTATGGTTGCTGAAAGAGAAAAGAGTGAGATGTTAGGAGAAGGATTCGGTCGAGGACGGATTGAGTATGCTCAGAATATACCACCACCTGTAAGTATTTTAGTAACAACTGAGGTATGTAACAATATATTTTGTGGATGGACATATAAATTATTCGCAATTATTATGTAATTATAATCGCAATAATTATGAATAAATGTTTAAAATTGTTGATTATGTGGTGAAATTGTAGGATTACTAACGTGATATATTTAGTGGAGTCTTGGAGATGATTGCTGGTATTAAAGGTTTCGTTGAAAAATCAAACAACCTCCCAAGGGATATGATGAGTGAATCTGGGATAAGGGCTTGTTATGATTTGGGGAAGATGACTTTGGGTGGATGTGGATACGGGGGAGATGGAAGCAATGGGAACGTGGGTACACAATTTGAGGAGGTTATGACTCAAAGTACTCAATCTATATGGAATGATCCCGTATTGTTGACCAACATGAAGAAGATTGAGGATGCAATCAAGTTTAGAGACGAACTGTTGAAGGAAAATAATAGTTGGCCTAGTTTTGATTTAGGGATTTTCACGAGTCAAAGTGATAAAGGTGTTGATCCCGTAGACCGTGTTATAAGGGACATAGTTGGTGGATATAAGGATGATGAGTAAGTTGGAGATGATGGATATATTGTCGTCTTAGAAGGTGATGTTGAGAAGGTCGGTGTATTTAATAAGTCATTACATACGGATTATTTATTTACACTATCTGTGTTTTCAACTATTTTATTGTTGATAGATGGATGTGGAAGGAGAATTAGGAGGATCAACTGATATGCGGATGAAATATACCCCTCCTTTTTTTTACTGTGAAACTCTAATATAACGCCTCTCTCATGCCTCTCCTTCTCCCTCCCAGGAAACCTGCAACCACCACCACCACTCTCACTTCTTATTCTCCTTTGCAATCATCTCCCCATTCGATCACTCTCCTCAACCCACCACCCCTTGCGGAACTCCGGTGTACCATCACAGTCAGTGGCGAATGTGAGTTTTCGGCGATATTTAACTTTGGAGACCCCAACTTTTACACAGGTGACTATTAGTTGCATTTGAACAAGTTCCTCCTCCTTATGGCCAAACCTTCTTTCATTCCCCTACTGGTCGACGACTGAAGGCTCCGGCGTAGATCTAGATATTCAAGTGACTAGCATTCATTTATATAGATCTACAGGTAACATCACCACTTGCTCATTCATCCATTCAATTGAATTGTGTGAGGTTTATTTTATTTGTTGATCTTTGAAACTCCTTGTGTTTTGTTGTAGCTGGTAATTTGGGTTACTACTAAACACAATAATGATGAACAATACATTTGTCAAAGTTTTCCGGGAGGGTCTCGACTTATGTGGCGGATTGGCGAGATAGTGAGAATGCAGGGCCGAGGGATAAAGCACTGGGGCTCGGGAAAGAAGCGATTCAACCGGCGGATTGGAAGAGATGATATTTGTGAGGTTTAGGATACTAGTTTGAGAGATTTTGTTGTAGCTAAGTTGGGTCATTCTGAAAGTGGTTTGCTTCCATGGGAGTCTTCTGTTTCGTTGTGATTAGTCATGGATAAGGATACATTATAGATACACATACAAAAAAAGGTTTCTCATGAGATGTACTTATCATTCATTTTGACTTGCTCTCCCTGTGTGTATGCTGTACTTTGTACTATATTGATATTTTTATTTTGTTTTAATTTTTTAGGTGAATCAGTTGCTAATGTATTTGATTTTCCTATGCAGTTGGAGTATTCCTACGAATCCTATCCTGCATCCTTAGTGTTGTTTTAATGTTTTCTGGTTTTAATGTTTACTAGTTTGTAATTGTAGGCGGAGGTTAAAATTTGAATTTGTCATTAACTTTTGGT
Organism: Fagopyrum esculentum; assembly: GCA_033239045.1. Taxonomy (NCBI): domain Eukaryota; kingdom Viridiplantae; phylum Streptophyta; class Magnoliopsida; order Caryophyllales; family Polygonaceae; genus Fagopyrum; species Fagopyrum esculentum. The sequence goes on along the minus strand of BSUD01000007.1, from coordinate 4,796,505 downwards.
ATTTGACATGAAATTTGGGTATTTGGTATTTAGTATGAATTTTCTGGTATGAATTTTCATATCAGAAAATATTGCTAGAAAATTCTGGTTTAAAAAAAAATCATACCAGAAATTTTTTGTATGAGATTTTTAGCATTAGTTTCCATACCAGAAAACTCATACCAAAAAATTCTAGTATGAGATTTCTGACATGAATTTCCATATCGGGAAACTCATGTCAGAAATTTTCCGGTATAAAAATTTTTGGTATAAAGATTTGTGGTCATCAAAATTTTTAGCATGAATTTTTTTTGCCTAATTCTTTCATTTAAATTTGATTTTATGAGATTTAATTCTCTTGTAAATCTTTAATACATATATGCATAGGTTGTAATAATATCAATAGGGTTGTAATAATATCAATACATTTGTAGTATTCTCTTGCATCTAATCCTGATGATGTGCTTGGTTCAATCCTTCTTTAAAGCTAAGCTGCAATTCTTGTAGGCATATGCCGCGCCGCATCCTTGACTTGCTTTCCATAAGCCATATTGGCAACCTCTTTTACTTATTCCGTGTAGCTTGTAATAGTGTGATCATGGCCCCTACAATTTTGCTATTTGGAATAGCCCGGTGGTGATTGACCACGACATTATAGGATCAACATGAGAGACGAGGATTATCTTTCTTGGTTAGGATTAGAAATGCAATTGGATAGAAATAAGCCAAGTTTGAACTCGTGGATGTGATCTCATATCGGATCCCATATCAACTTTGAGACTATTGAACCGTATTTAGATGTATCAACATCAACTCGATCTTGGATTTTCGTTCCAGATTTTGGTCTAAATATTCCTCAAACTTGGTCTGCCACGAGTAAATGTTCTCCGATATACACTCAACTATAGTAATCCATACTTTGTCATGGGACTCGTTCACCAACTTTATTAGCTTATCGAGTTGGGATTGAGAAGAGAGAGGCGAGTCTATGACGATGACGTTTCAGTCTTCCTTGTAAAAGGCTCCTTTCATCGCAACTCCTTCATTTATGACGACGACGTTTTAGAGAGAAATACAGTACTAGCAGAGATTTGAAACCAGCAAACAAAATTGTAGATTTTTTTCATGCTCGAAAAGCTTCAAGCTGCTAGCTTGTTTTGCGATTCTTTCAAGCTCTTCTGCTTGTTGATTCCTGTTCGCGAGTATATTTTAAGCATTTCCCCTCAAGAAATTCTGAATTTGGTTTAGATTTACAGAATCCCCAATTTTCTCCTCTTTCTACGAAGAACCCTAATTATTCAGAAGAAATCTAAACCGTGCTTTGATCCAATTGACAACGGATTCATTAAATTAGTAATGATTACAACTGATTTCGATCATTATGTTCAATAATAGAACTTCTGGGAGCCCCAATTGAAGGGGCTGATTTTCTCATTCTTTTGAAAAATGCAATCCAAATGAACCTCGTATTTACAATCTTCACAAGAGTAAAACCATAGCTGTGGATCACGTCTTTCCAAACACTCATCACAAATGTAACCCTCAGCTTGTAGGTTCGAGAATTTGAGTTGCAGATGGTGATGGTGACCGCCATGTTCATCCTCTACTCGTTCTTGTATCTGGGCGATGCAACCAACGTGATAGTAAGTGCTACATATCTTGCAAGAGTAGTATATCTTCCAAACAAGCTCTCCACATGCTGTACATTTGTAGCCTTCTTGATAAGCATTATCATAACTTGCTGGTGACAACACTAAGGAAAGGAAGTGTTGCTCGCAATTGTGCTTGTTAATACTTGGTAGAAGACGACATTTGAGATTGGTTTCGAAGAGACATGATTTGCATTCGTTCGAGAAGCTTTTTTCGTCTTCTTCGCAGGAAGCACAGACATACTCTTCGGGGAACTTGTAAGTTGGCCCTGCTAATCAATATCATAGACATCTACTTTAGGGTTTGCCTGGTATTGTCGAAGTCCGATACAAACGTACCGGTAGAGCGAGGATCGTGTGAATACGAGCGCATATACACATTAGGCTCAAGTCCAACACATAAACCCGGTAAGGTTCATCCACAACTTTCGACAGTCCGATACAGACAGACCGGTAGAGCGGGGGTCGTATGCATACAAGCTCATATGCACATTAGACAGGCCAAGTCCAACACATAAAACTAATGAGGTTCCATTCTAAAACCAATTAGCAATATAAGTAGTCCACTGAGCTTATATACTAGATTTGAAGTGTCCACAACTTCGGACGTAACTTATTATCTCCAACAGGTATCTTTAAGAAAAATACGAATATTATTCTTGCCATCAATTCTTATATAAGTACCACACAAACCCTTGGTATACAATACCGTATAAGGGTTTGTTTGGAACCAATATATAGAACTGAGTCATACCCATATCTCATGTCCGAAAATCTATAAACAGATACCAAATCTCTAATACAAAGGAAAAATATTCATTTTGTTACCTCTATTTCTCATAGCTGAGTAATGCAACCCGTCGGAGAATTGTAAAGGACATCCCCATTTGTTATCATCGACACACGACTCGGCGCAGTCCTTGTGCAAAGCTAAGCTGCAATACTTACAAGCATAAGCTGAACCCTTAATTTGCATTCCACAAGCCATACAATTGACAACCTTAAATTCATCAAATCCTTGTTCCAAGTACTTGGTAATGGTATGACCATCACTACAATACCCTTGCTTCTTAACTATCTTCAAGTTACTAGAGTCGCTACATTCGGCAAAATATGATTCCAAACTTGATAAAAACGGATTCGGAGAATCATCTTTCCAAGAAACAAGATAAGGATTTCCCGAATGCCGACGGTCTTTAGAATGTCGCCATTGACTAAAGATCACAACATCACCTTTCTTGCATTTCCTCACGTGTTTAATCGCTTCTATGAGAGGCGGCGGCTGAGCCTTAGATTTTCTTTCTCGAATGCGGAGTGAATCCGGTTCTGAGATCACAAGGTGATCCCAAATCGGATCAAATATCAGCTTAGTGACTTTAGAGCCATACTCGGATGTTTCATCATAATCCTCTTCAATTGCTTTCATGACGTCATCCCAATCATTAGCCTTATACCACTTACGGGTCTCATCATCAGGTTTACGTTGTACATGTTCCTCAAACTTGGTCTCCCATGAATATAAGTTTTCCGGCTTACATTCGACGATAACAATCGGAGTTTCTTCATCAAGTGACTCAGCCAGCTTGACAAGCTCGTCGAAGTGCAGTTTAGATGAGAGAGGGGAATCTAGTACAACGTTGTCACAAACTTTTCTCTGCAAATGAGATTTCGCCATCTGGCAAGTGATCTTAAAGGCAAGATCTTGAGAAATTTGAAGGTGATCTGGATTCATAACTTCCAGGAAATCCTCAACAGACAAAATAGGACAATTTAGGGTTTTTGCGATTAGAGTTGCAATCTCTGTCTTCCTTGTGAAAGGAGCTCCCTTCATTGCTATTATTGCTCTTTCCTTACTGCTTTTAAACAGAGGTTTTGATAGCTGAACAGATTAATCGTTAGCATACGTGTAATTAAACACCAGAAAAGTGAAATTAATGATTCATATAGAGCTTTAATCAAATTAAACCTGCAAAGTTAACGCAAACCCATTTCGCAAAACAGCAGAATTCTGGATAAGTGTTGATGAAGAAAAATTAAGAAACTTACCAACTTTCCCAGCTCGTCCGCCATGGGAGATTTGATCCAATTGATAATAGAGGGTTCAAAAATCACAAATTCAGCAAAAGCAAAGCCATTGAAAAGGGAAGACTGTAGAGTGAGAAGGGAAAGTGGAAAAGCAATTGGGGAAAGAAGATATGTAGTACTGAGCCTTCAGTGTGAAATGTGAATTGTGAGCTGTAAACTAGTGGATTTATAATAGAATAATTTAAAATATATGGTTATACTGAACTTAATCCGAATATTTTTCCAAGTCCAATTAGGTTGATTAATAATAACATTCCGATCGGGAGCTCATGTTCGACTCATTTATAAATGGTGGATCTAACCTAAATATGAACAGATTCAGCTCATTTTGAAACAAACAAATTTGAGCTCGAACTATTTACGAACAATCCTGAGCCAATCCCGAGACCTCAATGTTGAAGTCGATATGGCACCGATAAGAACATGACTAATTACTGTTATAGGGTAGGTTGAGCTCTAAAATACACGTAGATTAGCGTCACAAGGAAGATTGAGTCCTGAGACGCAGGTACATTAGCGTTCTTCCTAGGGTAGGTCGGGTCTAGTACACAAGTAGATTAGCGTACTAGGGTAGGTCGGACCCTAGTACTCGTGTAGATTAACGTCCTACGGTAGGTCGGACCTTAAGACGCAAGTAGATTAAAGTCCTAGTGTAGGTCGGGTCCTAGGACTCTGGTAATTATAGCATCTTGATACGAAGGAATGAAATGAGTAATTGACGGACCTCCTCCCTTCCTTGTCTTTGTTTTGTTAGGGCGACGGTAAGTCGGTAACAACCCGCTGGTAAAATCGACTCTAGGACCCCTATAAGTTGACGTGATAGTCATGGCGCCATCACCGTCAACACGACGGTAGAGTCGACTCTAAAACGGCTATAGGTTGACGCAATTGTTAACAAATTATTGTTTGTTCACATAACACAAAAACCGTAAAGGGGCGTAATTAACATTTCCCTAAAACATAAGGTAACATTACAAATGTGAAATCATAAGGAAAAACATAAAATACCCTAGTAATGTTGATAGTGATCTTGTTACTTACTATGATGATACACACACCATATAAAGCTAGTTTTGACATAATTCTCAACCAAAATGAGGTTGATCATCTAGTTTCCAAGAGCTATCAGAACATTGAACCATACCTTTATTTCTCACACCCCACCATTTCTCCGCCACCAAATTCTCCTCCTCTAAAGCATCCGTAGACTTATTCACAAGCGCCTTATCTCTCTCCAAATCTTTCAGATCGAATTCCCCTTTAACCCCCTGAGTTCCGGCCACCATATGCATATGAACCTCTAGGTTATGCCATGTCACTATACTCCCCGGCTTCTTAAGATAGCTAGACTGAAGTGTGTCCACACGGAGCTCCTTTCCGACGTCCACGTACCCTCCGGGTGGCAACGTCGGTACGATGTCTCGTATGTTGTGAACCCTGAGGATGTGGAGTTGTTCTAGTTTCTGTACGAGTTCCCGGAATCTTTTGCCGCCGACACGTGGACTTCCGAACAGGAAGGCGGTCACCGGACATGGTGGTTTGTTGCTGCTGTTTGTGTTGTCTTTAGGTTTGTTTATGTTGTTTGCTACTATGTCTACTGCATTGAGTGTTCCTAGTGATGCTCCCAGGCTGTGTCCGGTTACTGTTATGCTTATCTCTTCGTCTTTGTATAAGTTCATCAGTCGTTCTAGCTCAGTTGTAACCTGTTGGGAAACTAGATATCTTTTAACACTTTTTGGGTCCAAGCTAGATGTATGTGAAAGTACATCGGATTCGTCCATATACCCATATAGGTCGTATGCATCTCAGCGCACATATACTAGAAAGATTGTACAGAACCCGACGATGTATATGTAATCTCAACAAAAACCATTTTTGAAATAAAATTAATGGTATCTTGTATTTCTCCTCCTTTGTCATAACTCTTTCATAATCTTCGTATGATATTTTTGTTCTTGGTGTTGTCATTCATGTACTATAACCTACCAAATATTCAAATATCAATCTCATACTCATACTTTATACCGATACTGACTTTATACCGATACTGAAATGACCATCTCATATCGATCTTATATTTCTCCCTTTTCCCTTCTTTCTCACTAGAATTCTTTCATAATTCTTCACATGATTTCTCTTTTCTTGATATTGTTATTCATATACTACAATTACCAAACTAAAATATCAAAATTTAACCTCATAATATATGACCGATATCAATATATGATAGATTGATATTTAGATATAAATATCATATATGCCATTAGTTTTATTAGGACTTCTTCTGTATCATTCCTATAATTGTATCAAATCGGATTATATCATAAAAAAATTGGGTTAAATAAACTTTCTTTTTTTTTTTTTTAATCTAAAACTCTCTAATTTCCACACTCTAATTCAGTTACCTCTATTAAAAAACCGTGATAAAAGACCTAATTAACCCTTTTCCCTTATGTCATTCTTAATTTCACCTTATTTCCTAGTCTTATCAAACACCAAGACCCGAAACCAAAACCGAAACCGAGGTAAAAGAAGGGACCTAAGAAGAAACTAACCTGATCTCGAGCACTAGTTTTGGAATAAGAGCAATCATCATTAGACGATGTATAGATAGAGCGCCATCCTCTATGTATACCCACAGCAGTATCCCCAAACAACGTTCCCGACGATACCATGGGAGCATCAAAATCCTTAAACCATTCACTCAATTGTACAGTCCCTCTCCAAGCAACAACAATATCTCTCCTACCCAAAGCTTTCTTACCCTTATCCGTAGACACAGCAACATAGCCCATCCAATTGGAATTCTTGCACCAAGCTTCATTAGACAAAGACTTGAATATAAACGCCGGTGAAACACCCACGTCCGATGTTGCATAAACGTATTTAACGATCTCGTACTCAAATGGGTTCGCGGTTCCGAGTCCAACTTGAGAGAAGAGTGTGTCTCTATCGTAGAGACAACTTCCTGCATACTTGGACACTTTTTGTTTATTGAACGAGTCGTATGTTGCCTGAGCTGTCTGGCCGTATAAGACGATGTACCGCCGGAGATCTTTGTCTAAGGGATCAAGGAGGTTTTCCCAATTCTTGCTTCCACTTAGCTCCTTCCATCTCTTTGGTATGTTGCCGGGTATCATTGTTTGTTGAGTTTTTGTTTTGTGAAAGATCTTTTGTGTTTTGAGGGATTTTAAGGTTGAATAGAAAACAAATCTTAAGGTTTGTTGTGGACATGAAAGTTGCATGCTTGATTTCTTGTTGGTTTGTTAGATTGGTATGCCCTATACTCCTATCTAGGTTATGTTGTGATTTTTGACGAGTTAATCAGTGAATAGAGAGTGAAAAAAACGTTTTTGGTTTTTCTGCACAAACCTTGCGGATAGGGTTTTCAATATACTTTCGTGGATAAAAAAATACAACCCTAAACCTATCTATTTATACGAAATGGATAGAACCCGTACCGCGGATTCGGTCCTTGGCTAATCATATCAGTATGCCTAAATTTATTGTCTTATTATAACAGGTTATTTGTACGCCGATAAATATTAGATCGTTGTTCTTAGACGATATGAGAGGGGTTTCTACTCGATGCGCTAGCTTATAGTTTGGTTTTCTTAATTAAGCGCTCTTGCTTATATAAAAAACATTGTCATGAAACACAATCCAACTCGATACGAATCAAATAACTAATTTTAGTGCCTCGTGAGAAATTCTTGTGTTATACTTTCATGATCTTTATGTTTTGACGTAATGAACGTGTGATCGAAATTTGATAGTTCATGATCGAGTCCACAACTTTTGTTATTCCCAATAAGTATCACGTGCACTTTCTTCGACTTTCATTTCATTTTCTCGGAAACACGGAAATACAATGACCATGTAACGTTTTTCGTGACCGTTACCTTAGAACATAAGATAACATTACACAAATGCGAAATTGTAAAGATAAAGGATCGAAACCCTAGTAATGTTGATGATGATACACAACATATAAACCTAGTTTGGACATTATTCGATCTTTATTTTCCTTTAATAGAAGTAATTCTCAACCAAAATGAGGTTGATTATCTAGTTTCCAAGACCCATCAGAATGTTGAACAACATTTTTATTTCTCTGAACCCACCATCCAACCGGCACCAAATTATCCTGCAATAAAGCATCGAAATACTTATTCACAAGTACCTTATCTCTCTTCAAATCTTTGAGGTCAAATTGCCCTCTAAGTCCTTGAGTTCCGGCAACCATATGCATATAAACCTCCAAGTCGTGCCACGTCCCTACATTCCCCGGCTGCTTAAGATAGTTCGACTGAACCGAGTCGACCAGGAGCTGTTCTCCGACGTCCACGTAGCCCATGCTGACCGGTGGAGTCGTCGGGACCATGTCTCGTATGTTGTAGATCCTGAGGATGTGAAGTTCACGATTCAGTTTATTTACGAGGTTTTTGAAACTCATGTCTCCGACATGTGGACTTGCAAACACGAAGGCTGTCACTTGACAAGGTATTTTCCTGATGTTTGTGTCGTCTTCATACTTGTGCATGTTGTTTGCTACGATGTCTACTGCATTCAGTGTTCCTAGTGATGCCCCCAGGCTATGTCCGGTTACCGTTATGCTTACTTCTTCATCTTTGTACAATCTCAACAGTCGTTGTAGCTCAGCTTTAACCTGTTGGGAAACCCGGATGGAAAAGTACAATAGACTCGTAAGTATAGGTGGTGCGATACGAGCACATATATACTGAAAGATTTCAATGGGTCAGATATGACGTGGGATTCTTCGCACATTCATGTCCAACCCATAAACCCACAGGTTTCATCTAAAAATTAATTGACAGTACGAGGAGTGTTCCAATCGACCATATATACTAGAACAATTAATCTCTAGCCCTTTATTATTAATTGGAAACTTTAGCCCTCCCCGTATACTATAAAGCTAGTATGTAAGTTTAGTGAGGTAGAGTAATTCACTGAGCTTATATACTATAAAGATGGTATGTAAGTTCGGTGAGGTTAGAGTAGTTCACTGACATGTCAACAAAAACCCATTTAATCAATTTTGTGTTTGATTAAAAGCTTAAAAAATTAAGAATGACTTACAACCTTGGGTTTTGTAGGGATTGTTTGGTAGTGGAAATATGAGAAATCATTTATTATTACTCGTTCCGAAATAATACCAAATAAACACTTACCGAATTCAAGCTCTCCGGTCCTCGTTTGGTATTGATTCCGTTGAATCGAGAGCCGGAATGAGAATGATATATTTCAATAGGTTTGGTAAGACTTGGAACAAAAATCGAAATGATCTGAAAATAAAACTATTTGAGCCTTTCTAAGATCTAGAAGGCTAAAAATATACCACACCAAACAATTTCTTTTATTAAATATTAGGCTATGTCATGATCAACACGACGCTGAGGGTGCACGTCCGGTGAACAACACACAAATTCACGCAATTTCATCCTACAACTAGTTAATTGACAATGACCAGTTGATAATAGGAATAACCCATGATAATGTGTTATCGATGTGGAACAACCTTATCATCTCAACACATTTGTTTGGTATTTATTCCATTGAATTGAGAGCCGAGATGAGAATGATCTATTCCAAATCATAGGTTTGGTAAGACTTGACATGACAACGTCCGGTGAACCACACACATATGTCTACGAGGTTTCATCTTAAACCACACACATAAGTCTACGAGGTTTCGTCTTAAAATCAGTTGGTCAATAGGAGTAACCTTATCATCTCAACACATTTGTTTGGTATTTATTTCATTGAATTGAGAGCCGGGATGAGAATGATCTATTCTAAATCATAGGTTTGGTAAGATTTGACACGACATACGTTCGGTGAACCACACACACATAAGTCTACGAAGTTTCATCCTAAAGTCAGATACGTTGGTCAATAGAAGTAACCCTAAAACTTATATGATATTCTCACGTTTCTAGTCTTATCAAACACGAGACATACGAGGGATAGGAAGGAAGTAACCTGTTCTCGAGCACTAGTTTTGCAATAAGTGCAAGAATCATTAGACGATGTATAGAGAGAGCGCCATCCTCTATGTATTGCCACAACATTACTCCCAAACAACGTTCCAGACGAAACCAACGGAGCATCGAAATCCTTATACCATTCAACCATTTCTATAGTTCCTCTCCAAGCAATAACAATATCTCTTCTACCCAAAGCTTGCTTACCCTTATCCGTCGACACGGCGACATAACCCATCCAATTGGAATCCTTGCACCAAGCATCTTGAGCCAATGACCTTATCATAAACGACGATGGAACACTGATGTCCGACGTTGCATAAACGTATTTACTAATCTGGTACTCGAACGGGTTTGCCGTTACGAGTCCCACACGAGAGAAGAGCTTGTCTCGATCGTGTAGACAACTTCCGGCGTACTTGGACACCCTTTCCATGTTGAATGAGTCGTATGTTGCCTGAGCAGTCTGGCCGTATAGGACGATGTAGCGTCGGAGATCTTTGTCTAAGGGTTCAAGGAGATTTGCCCAATTCTTGCTTCCACTTAGTTCTTTCCATCTCTTTGGTATGTTGCCGGGAATCATTGTTTGATGAGTTTTGTTCTTTGGGTTTTGCCTTGTCAAAGATCTATTGAATTTTGAGGTATTTATGGTTGAATAGAAGAACAAACGTTAGGGTTTGTTATGGGCATGAAATTTGCATGATTTCTTGGTGGTTTGGTAGATTGGTATGTCCTATATAGTTAGGTTACTTGTCGTGTGTATCATCAAAGTCATTTGAGCTATCCAACTCAATACGAATCAAATAACAAATTTTAGTATCGTGTCTTGTCTTTGTCTTGTATTGTCTTTGTCTTGTCTTAGCACATTAAAAATTAATAAAATTATACTCCAAATACTCCAAACAACAAATAATAATTCCAAAAAATTAATGAATAAGACATATGTATGGACTAGATTCGTTTTCATTCCGTTTCTTTAGTTAAAATCAAACGAGATTCTAGATGTGTAAGGAAAATGTGATGACTTGTGATCGAGTTCAATTTAGATTTTCAATGTTGTTTCCCATGAGTCGTGTGTAGTTTCTCCAGATGATACATGTTATCGCTTTTCTTCGTTTCGACTTCCTTCAATTCTCTTTCCTACTTTTCTTTATTTGATTTTATGTGTTTTATGTTTTCGTTTTAGTTGTTATTTTATTTTTATACGCTTATTTTATTGGAGGTCTATCTGTCTGTCATTTTATAGGGTTTAACTTTTTGATAACTAGATATATCGATCTATCTAATTTCTTCTCGTTAAAAACAAAAAGTTTGAGATTTACTAGTAAAATAATGTGACATATCAAACATGTTTTATTGGCTTAATTGATTGTTATCTTATACAACTTAAACCTAAATGTGCACTTCATTATAACAATACAATATCAAACTATAATCTATACCTAAATTTGCATTGACAAATCCAAACAATGTATAGTACTTTAACAAACACAAAGAACGTACATTTCCCAACCCTAAAACCCTAATTCACACGAACAAACCTATTGAATCTCATGATCTTAAGCCATGTAAATGAAACTTAACTTCATCCGAAGAGAGCAGCGTAAAGAAGGTCATTCCAAGTGTCCGGGAGGCCGGGGAGACACCAATGGCTACAATCATTGGCTTGGTGAATGCCGCTATAAGACGCAGGGTGAGCGTCCTTGCGCATTTGTGAGAGCATTGTGATGTCGAGCCACGAGACGGGCTTTTTGATCCGACCTAGCACCTTTTGAACCACCACGGATGCCTCGGGCACCCCGGCTGGGTACGTTGTCCCGGAAAAGGGTTGTGTTTCCCCGGAGCATGATCTTGTTGGTTGGTTCCAATCACTTCCCCTGCATCATTAATGCATTAATCCAATCATTCAAACTATTTGTTAGAGTACATATTGGACTACATAGCGGAGTCGGGAGTCATTGCATACGAGCGTACATCCGGGTTAGCCTCAAACCTACTATAAGGTTTCATTCTAAAATAAATTGACAATATGAAAAGAGTTCACCGACCTAATATACTAGACTCGAAATATCTCAACTTTATTGTGATAACTTATTATCTCTGACACTATTGACCTTATATGACATGATCTAGATCCGGACAATTTCGAAACCGAGTCGAACTTTGGACGAATTTTAGCCAAAATTGTGCCCACAGATCCCGCATGCCAAGCTCAGATCTCGAACACTAGGACCAGTTCAAGCTTGTTTTTCATTCGGACCCGAGCGGCCCTAAAATCCTTTTAGTTATTTGAAAAAATATTTTATATATATATATATATATATATATATATATATATATATATATATATATATATATATATATATATATAATTAAAGTAGTTTAATGGTCGTTAAAAATAAAAGGGACGGTTAAACGAAGTTGTCCAATCATATCCGTTTATCCTATTTGTCCATACTTATCCGTTTATCCTAATTAGATCGGCAAGTTAAACGAACTTGTCCAATCTTATCTAAATCTGATATTTGAAAACCTCGTACATGATCTAAAATCCAAAAGAACCCAATATGATTTACAAAATTCACAGCCGACCAACTTAACCTAACCCAAAATACGTGAAATTTGTCTTGAAAAAAATTCTAAAAAACACAAGCACAAAACTCGACCCATCAAGTTTATGTGAGAACGAACATTTTTATACGAAAAAAACCCGGTTCTCACGTAACCCGTAGTGAAGATCGAAAAACTTACATGTAGTGGGTTGGTGAAATGCCAAGGAAAAAGACTTTAGTCTTAGAAGGATCAACATTGGCATTGACCCAATTAGCCCAAGTGGTGAGCCCTTTATAAAATGCAACCATCCTATTCATATCCTTGTATGTTTTGTTTCCATCTTGGACGTAATTCCATCTGCACGTAAATTTGTCGATCAGCGAAACCCTAAATTCCCAAATTGAAATATGAAAAAGTTATGAGATCTTACGGCTGAGCTCGGCCGGTATGAGTCCACCAATGCCAAGTGTTGAAGATGAGCATATCCATACCCTTCCATGCCATACCATTACGTATTGATTCGAGTTGCAGAACTGTACCTAATCCTTTCACGTTCACTAAATCTACCAAGTATGTTGTACGATACAATAGTAACGTCACTCCGTAATCCTGTTCATTAACAAAGGTCTACCAATTTTACAATTATAGTGTTAAAGACTTAATAAAGACACAACATTTACCAATACTCAGTTGGTCTAGTGATTGTGGTGATAGACTTCTTAAGTGTTAGCCCGGAGATTCGAGTTTAAATTCTCCGGGATCCATATATGGAAAAATTGGTATTGGGAGGGTATCCCTTAATGAGCCACTGTATATACCCTATCCGGACGTAGGCAAAGCCGAACCGGAAACATAACATTTCAAAAAAAAAAAAAAAAGAAGCAACCTTTTTCCGTAGATGTTCGGGATTCAGTTTTACGTAAGTGCATGTGTATATACCCTATCTGGATGAAGGCAAATCCGAACCGAAAGCGTAACATTTCAAAAAAAAGAGAGAAAGACGCAACCTTTTTAGGTAAATGTTCGGGATTCGGTTTTACGTAAGTGCATGTGTGTTTGCTTGCCCTTTTTTTTAATAAAAAAAGTTCATAAATTTGATTTATAATGTAAAAAATAAAATAAATTACATTTAATTGTACAAAATTACTTTAAAAATATTCACAATGACCTATTTTGTATTAAATATCTGGATTAGTTTGTTGTTTAAATATATTCTTATCCATCTAAATACTTCTAAACAATAAACAGTTTATATCGAATTTTACTTTATAAATTCGTGTTTATGTACAAACAAATTAAGATAATTTTACATAAGACATGTCTATATAAAATTAAATTAAAAAAAAAGGAAATTTAGTTAGTCAAAAAGTGATATATATTCTCCCATTTGACACAAAATGTTTACCAACCCTAATCCTAATATTAGTTAGAGTAGGTCTATTTTTAGATGAGTTTCAATAATTTTAAATTGGAGCTTTCTAAATATGAAAAAATATTTTAAAATTAAAACTTTGAAAATTAACAAAATTTCATGTAAAGTGATAATAATTATTAAGTGGTGGGGAAGACAAAGAAATTCATCTTTAAATTCTTTTGTGGGGTATAAACTGGTTGAATTATTTTCAAAAGGTGGCTCAAAAATATGTATTTCTCTAAAAGGTAAAAGCAACCAAAGTTTCTTTTTATTCTATACAAAATTTATATAAACATAAAGAGTAAATTAAGATAAGAAATCTACTCATGGTAGATTTTATATTTTACTAGATTTATCTATATATGTAGGATTTTATATTAAAATCTATTTCATACCCATCAAAATAAAAACCAAGAATCATAAATAATTTAAATAGATTATCTATTATATATATGCTTAAACTAAAGTAAGTTATGTTAGGTGACCTATTGAGAGTAATTTGGTGGCTTATATGTTAGTCAATTATTAATTTTATAAGTTCATTACAAGTTAGTTTTTAAAAAAATAATTAATTTAAAGGGTTTTCTTATTCAAATTAAAATCACAAAATGTTTTTAAAATAAATCAATATTATTAATTTAACCAAAATATTTTCTTGATATGGTTTTGATGAAAAGTATTGGTTTAGGTGATTTAATATTTTATTTTTCTATTATTTGGTAAAAATATTTGTTTAAATTACTATATTGATAATTTAAAAAACAAAGAAATGATCATACCTCAAATGTAATAGAAGAAAGAACATCAGTTCTTTTAACAGAAGTCTTTGCATTAGGAACAGAAGAATGCAACAAACATGCTAAAGATTGCCATTGATTCAAGCTAAGTGAATCTCCCACAAACATAATCTTCTTCCCACTCCATTTCTTGAGAAAATTAAGCCCATTAAACCTAAATAAGCAAACCCAAAACCACAATTAGGTTAACCAATCAGTAAAAAGAAGAAGAGGGTAAAAAAAAGTTACCTACCCTGGTAAATCACAATCAAAGGGCTGCCATCTGTACTTCTGGTAGAGTTTATCAGGTCTGCCATACTTTTGACAGTTGAATTCAGGATCAATGAAAGGGCAATTTGAAGCTTGATAGAGAGGGTAAGAAGTGTCAACTACCCATTTGCCTTGGAATATGTTACAGTTTTTACTGCCACCATTGTTACTGATGTTGGCTTTGTTGGAAAGTAAGTTTTCATAGAAGACATGGAAGGCTTTTGTTTGTGTTTGGTGTGAAAAGAGAAAGAGAGAAGAAAGAAAGAATGCTCTGAAGAGGAAACTCATCTTGGAGAATGAAGCTATGGTGGGTGGGTAGATGATTGTGTGGGAAGGATGCTTTGTATAACAGAATGATATGATGGACAAAGAGAACACCATATATAGAGGAAGATTTGGGAGTACCTTTCTAAAAAAAATAATTCTTTATATTACTAATATACTCGATTTGTCAATGCCATTCTACGTTCGGATAAATATTTCGTAGTTATTCGAAAATACCCTCTCAATATCAACTTTTACTAACATACTATCATAGGATTCAAAACTTGAATCTCAAAAATAACAATTAAGAAGTATAATTATTTTACTACTAAATCAACTGAGTATTGATTTTTATGTTTTTTTAATTAGTGTGTTGATTTTTCACACGTCTAACCGGATCTAAAGGAGGCAAGGCCTACAACTTAGAAAATAAACCCGGATATACCAAGGAGATATGTTTAAGGCCATCATATCAAAAAATAGATAATGTCAAGTTTGACACAAACGGATCAAGTAGAGCGGAGAGCGGAGGTAATGTGCATATAAGTGTATATGCGCGTTACACTCAAGCCCAATATACATAAACCCGATGATATTTTATCCTAAAACCAATTCGCAATAGTTGTTGGAGATAATAAGTCTTTATATCTAATGTGGAGACATTCCGAAATTTGTATATAAGGTGAGAGGAATACTCCACCTATTATTAGTTAGTTTTAGGATGAAATTTCGTTGATCTTATGTGTTAGGCTTGAGACTAACGTGTATGTACACACATATACACATTATCCTCGCTAGACCTCTTTTATTTATTTGAAAAGATTAATTCAAAGGTTATTTGGTAATTTCGATTTACACCGCCCAAGCCCAAGCGAGTTACACAAGTCCAAGTCCTATCGAGTTACACGAGCTCAAGCTCAAGCTCAAGGTTCGTCGTTCACACAAGGTTGAATTACACAAGGCTCAAGATCCGTCATTTACACAAGGTCGAGTTACATAAGCCCCAAGGTCTCCCATTTACACAAGGTCAATGACGAGGACAAAGCGATGACGACGGTGGCAAATCTGGTTCGACTCCATCCCAAGACGAAGACAAAAGAGGCGACGACAACTGGTTCGTGAATCTGTCCTCGATTGTGGATGTTATGGGATGCTACCGCCTAGGATGTTTTGCATGGTTTTAAAACAGTTGTGTTTTGGTTAAACGGAGTTTATGACGTATGTTAGTATGTATATATGTTGTGAATATGGTTGTAAGATAAAGTTTTAAAAATTTACGTTTTCCGCTTTTCCGCTTATTGTTTTAAACAGGGTTAATTAATTGGTAATCAACTAGAAATGAAATAGTAGGCGTCACAGTGGAGGGTCGGGAATTGGCGCCAACGAAGAACTCGACGGTTGTTGGCGGATGTGCTTCTGTACAACGTTCTTCTCCAATCCAACTTCGACTCAGCGGAAGGTGAAGAACATGCACAAGCCTGCAGCGAAGAACTCAGCGGCTGTTGGCGAATGTGCTTTTGTACAACGTTCTTCTCAGATCCAACTTCGAAACGACTCGAGGTGAAGAATACAAACCTAAAAGTGTTTATGGTGCAGCTCGACGACCACCTTTTTCGACGGACTCGGCGGCAGACAAGACGAAAAAACAAACTGCGGTTACGAAATCGACTAGAGTTTCGTGTAACCGATTTTAACCGCGAGAAAACCCTAAGTGACAATCAAGAATAATTTTATAGAATTTTGATTTTTAATTTAACCTTAAACCCTTTCATTATTTATTTACAATCTTCTCTTCTTATTATCAACGATATTCCTCTTGGAGTGGTGTCCTCTCACTTTTTGCTCTCTTTCTTTAGATTTTTGTTTTTTGTTATCTTTCATTGTCTCAAACGTTTTTCTCTTTCTATTTTGATTCCTAAGAATTTGTTATCTTTCGGTATTTACCACAACAAATAAAGAAACTTATTCCATTTTATTTACTATAACTAATATTTTTGTGACACGTGACAATATTACAATAGTTATACGTCTTGATAATAGAAGGTGCAAGAACATAGACAAATTTGTAAAGGGATAACCTTATGAACTATACGTACGTGTTCATGTTCATCCTCTAAGTATCCCCTCGATAGTGATTTAACATAACTCATCATAAAATGTCATAAATAAACGTTATAGAAAAGGCCAAGTGTTATAATGGACATCAATTTTTATCAACAAGAAAGATATATATATATATATATAATAAGATTGAAGTGTCTTCCAATACATATATCATATATAGTTGTAATTTAAGGTTGTATATATATAGAGGAAAAATGATATGCTAAATTCTCAAGTTTTGACTCGAGTGGAATATTCAATGATTTAAAATTTATAAATGTTTTAATTTACTAAATTTGTTATTTTTTTTATGAAACAATTTGGTTTACTATACTTTTTCTAATTTTGTGTTTAGTAAATGTACCCCTTGTTGAGAGAAGAGTGTCTAGAGTTTGAGAATAAATACAAAAGGATGGGGTATATTTACTTAATTGAAATATTAAAAAACCTGATCAATATAGTTTTTCAAAAAGGCCTAATTATTAAAATTGCCCTTTTTATTATCGATTTTAAAATATTACATCTATAAAGAATTTTATTTAATTAGTTTTTTATTTAGGATGGTGATTTCAATATTTAAAGTGTTTTTTTGTATTTTTATCTATATTTTGTTTTATATTGCCTCACTTCCTCTTAAACCTTATTTTTTCTTTGTTTTAAAATCAATTTAAAGACATTTAAATTTTGGTTCGGACCGAAAAGTTTTATTGAATCGGACCCAAACCGGCTACTCAGATACAAGTCTAGTACACCAATTTTTAAAGGGTCTAATTTTTTGCCCAAACAAACACACGAATATTTATAAAAATTTTATTTACCGGAATTGAATATTCAGCTCACGGCCAATCAATAGAAACTTCCGGCTATGAACAATGAACCTACCCGATTCAGTTTCACCCCGTTTGGTTAGAAGTCCGAAAACGGAATGAAATTGAATCTAGTTCATATGTTTACCTTATTTATAAATATTTTTTGGAATCATTACTTGTGTTGCATGTAAAATGTAGATGTTGCCCCCATTTTGTTTCCCTATAGGGTATCAACACTAATCAAATTTTATTACAATTACTTAAAATCACAATGAACAATTCGTTTTTCCATTTCGTTTCCGTTTTCGGAGTTGGAACCAAACGGGCCCTCAATATATACCCTTTTTATCTTGCTTTACTTCTAATTAAAACATAACTACATTATGATCCATTTCGAATTTCCCAATAGGGTGCAATTGTGCAAAGGGTATCATTGATTTTCGCTTTCAAAAGTTCCATCCACTCCTCCCATTTCCACATTTCCTTTTTTAGTTTATAAATTATTTAAAAATCGGTACTTTTTTGAAAAATTATATATATTTTTTATTATTATATATATTTAAAAGGTATAATATAATTGTGTATATCCGGACTCTAACCAATCTTGTCCGAATTCGATCCGAACAAATACAATGAACAATTTCAGGATCAAGCATATTGTATTCCTTAATCACTAGACCTGTACAAATACGGGCTCGGGCCGGGCTCGGGCTGGGCCATACCTAAAAACTCTACCCGGAAGGTGCGGGCCGGGCTGTCCCGGCCCGGCTTGTCCGGACCACAAACTCTACCCATGTCCACCCACGTAAAAAACGGGCGGGCTACCGGGCCGGCCCGGATGACCCATGTGTACTTGCTTGTACGTCTTTTTCCGGAATTTATCGTTCAAAAAAAGTAATATAATGAATTTAATACACACTTTCAATCCAATTATACTTGCATAATGCACTACCAACAAGTTCAATAACAATCAACACACAAAAATGAACAAGTCCAAATAACTAAAAAATAATAAGTACCATTACAAATCAAGTTAGTCCTACAATCTTGTGTTACAAACGAATATAACTCGTCAAAATGCTCCAAGCAAACTAAATGAACAATCAGAATATGTAATACTTAAAACAATATAAATTATATACACATATATATAAATATATTATAGGTATAAAACTATATACGGTCGGGCCGGGTTAGCCCGCGGGCCAAAATGTTTACCCGTACCCGTCCCATCAAAATGCGGGCCGGGTTGGGCCCGAACGGGCCAAATTTGTTGTCCATACCCATATTTTTTTCCGGGCGGGCAGGCGGGCTGGACGGGCCGGCTCGATTTTGTACAGGTCTATTAATCACACTTATCCGTGTTTCCATGAATAGGACTGAACACGACTACCCGACCTTGATCATATCTAAAAAAAACTTAGATAAGTATAAATTATACACATTTATAATCAAAATAGAAAAAATAAACTACTACTTTCTAATTATGAGTCTCCAATTTATTAAGCTAGCTGAATATCATCAAATATGTTGGTCCTTGTCATGTACAAGGACCACTTTCCCATGGCTAGTGATGTAAAACTAATATGAAAAAAAGGACTATATACAAAATGAGAAGTTTACAACTAGATAAATACAAAATGTAATATCAAAGACTATTTCAATGCCTCTTTTGCCATGCCTTTTCTCAAGGACCACTTATAAGATGGAATTTACACACTAACTACACATCTTTTGTCAAAGGGGCTATTATAACCTTCCTTTTGTCATTGGTCTTTACTATTTGCATATGCAAGTATCCTTCAACTTGAAGTGACATCTCTTGTAGACTTGTAGTGTAACCACTTAATTCTCAAGTAATTGGTTGATGATCAATGCTTCAAATAGAATTTCATCATTTTCCCTTTGTAATAATCCTATTTCACCCTCCAAGTTTATTGTTTTTTTGGAGTTGGACCCTCCAAGTTGGTCATTGTAACCTTTTGTCACACCAATCTAACAATTATTGATTATGGTAGCATATCTAAATAATTTAATTAGTTAGAGTATCCCCGACTGCTTTCCTAAACCTTTCTCCAAAATGGAGAATTAAAAGTAAAAATCTATCTTT
This sequence comes from Fagopyrum esculentum, assembly GCA_033239045.1. NCBI lineage: Eukaryota > Viridiplantae > Streptophyta > Magnoliopsida > Caryophyllales > Polygonaceae > Fagopyrum > Fagopyrum esculentum. The sequence goes on along the minus strand of BSUD01000007.1, from coordinate 4,776,488 downwards.
TATATTTTTATCAAATCTAACTGATTCCCTGTCTTGGAGAATTCTCCATGTACTTGGAGAATGTCTTCAAATTTAGGGAAGAGTCCCACTATTTCTCATTATTCTCTATTTTGGAGAATGAGATGGAGAATCTGTTGGACCAAAAAATCTTTAAAATTCCATAAATATTTTAAAATGGAGAAGCTATTGGTATGCTCTTAATCATGTGAGGATATTATCTGAATTTGTCGGGCATTAGTAGATTTTAATAGACGGGTATTCAAGACAGCTTGGTACCTTAATTGATTAATCCTCTAAGATTATAAGATTCAAGAACTAGACGGTAAAACATTCGATCTTAATAAGTCAACACGTTGAGTGACAATATTAAGAGAATGGTATTTCGAAGATATGTGAAAAGTAAAGTCTACAAACCCACAATAACCTTAAAGATTTTTGTAGTTTGCAAGACTAAATTTAGGGCCGTCCATGTTTATGTTTTCGGTCCAATATTTCAAACATATTCAGCCTAAGATCTAACCGTATTTGAATGTGACCTAAATAACTAGGTCAAAGCAAATTATATATATGTTTCGGTCTAAATTTGACTTGATCCGGATTCAATCCGATTCGGAACCGGTGTCTACAGGTGCTCCAATCCGTGTTAGTATTTTATCTAAAAACTAAGTTGGGTGTGAGATGATATTGTCTAATAATTGTTTGTGGCCACTTTAGGTTATATGATTTTTACATAATTTTGATTTAAAATAAGTTTATAAAATTTAAACCATACTCTTCTAAGTTCTAACGTCCTAATATTATCCACGTGTATAAATAATTATTTCGATAGTTATATAATTGTGGTTAATTAAAAATTTTCTTTTAAAGGAAACTATATCATTATATATTGTTGACCTATATATAAGTGTTTTTATTTATTATTTGTTTATTTATAATTATATACTATTCATCATCATAATAATCGGAGAACCACAATTAAAAGTTATATTTTAAAATATTAATTATTTTGATCATTTAAAATTGATTGGACATAAGTCTTTAAAACATTTGGCGCCTTATGAACAACACACCACCCCCACTTCCTTTGTTTTTTTCTTGGTACGTACGTTTTTATTTTTCAATCGATTTATCTTCGAAAAAGCTAAATACACCGGGTTTGAATTACTAACGTCAAATTTAATCGCAATCCGACAGCGCTCAGTGGGCGCCGGCGCCCAGATAAAATAATTTATTCGGAAAACTGATTCTTTACTTCAAGGGTTCAAAAAAAAAAAACAATTTTGGGCGCCGGCTGATGGCGCCGGACCCAATGTTATAAAAAGAACTGGCGCTAGCGCCAGTCGCCGGCGTTCAAGTTGAGCGCCGACGCCTTGCGATTGATTTTTGCTCATATAAATTTAAGCTATGTGTATATAACACGCCCCTTTATCTTTGTAATTTTTTTTTAGATTTTTACAAAAAAATAGTTTATAAATAATGAAAATTTTCACATGATTTGCTAGGGACCCCATACGTAAATAAATAGCCAGTCATTGCATGGCCACATGCATGTGATAACTCAAAATGGTCTCTTGTTATTTGATGTGTATAGTATACTAGAAAACACTATGTCACTATACAACGTGACAAGTTACGTAGAGCCATCATCTTTGAATTTATATACTCAACTAACAAGTTTTTAGAGTACCAATTGTCTTCTTTTAAATCCAATATTTAATGATGCTTAATGTGCACGTAACTGGTTTGGAGTAATTTCGGGGTTTTATTACACACAACACGGTCGTTGATGCTCTATGAACTCGTCGATCGGTAAAGCTAGGGTAGATCGTGAAATCTGTTTCGGTGAAACGAAGTATATAAAACTTATCATTTGTTTGTAAAGGGCTTATATGAATCCGAACCCGTGCGTTGACCATATTGCCAGCGAGAAGCTAGGAGGAGGTTGGTGGTGGAGGCGAGGACGTGGGGAAATAAGTATTGTAGATGGAGAAAAGATGAGGCAAAGATGAAAAATACCGGTTTCTTTCTTAACATTGCTAAAAACGACGTCCCTTTAGATCGATTCTTTTAAAATAGTTCACGCTTGTAGTCCTACACTGTAGTTCGATGGTTCAAGTTATAAACGCTTGAATTCAAGTTGTTTCATTTATCAAACGTAAAGATTAACTTGTTCCTAGAATATATCCATGCATCAAGGTCATATCCTTCAAGTGTAACCAATATAGCCTGTTTCCAAGTGATGTAGTTGGTTGTGGTTAATGTGATGATGTTTGTGAGAATGACAATTGTGAAAAAATTTGTAGGTTCATGAGGATTTGGTAGTGTGTTACGTATTCAGCCATGGTGTTTTGTTGTGTTAATCGATCTAAAATCTCATACCATATAAACACTTGAATTCAAGTTGTTTTATTTAACAAACGTAAACTTATACACATAAAATCATAACGATTCTTTCACTAATAACACCCTAGTATCTCTTTTTTTTTTTTTGAAATATTTGTATATTGATCATAAGAATTTACAGAGGGTGTACTAGCCCAGGGGGAAGTGAGAGTTACAGTTTCATGTTGGGGAGGAGAGAGAGAGGGGGGTTAAGTGAGATGGATGCCAAGTCTGTTGGACCACGTAATCGAGTCGCAGGATCTGTCTTTCCAATGTGCAGAGGCAAAGTTCTTGGTTGCGCGAATAGCATTGTGTGCGGTTGTGGTAGGGTGGATGAAGTGGTTGTTGTAGATGAGGTCGTTCCGGGCATGCCAAGTGTAGTAGATGAAGTTTGTGATTGATGAGATTCTGATGTGGGTGATGAGATCATGTCGCGAGGGTTGCTGACTGCTAATCCAGGTCCAAAGATCGCCGCTGAAAGGGTAGGGGTGGGCGATAAGGGACCATCGAGCAATAAGGTGAAGGACGAGGGTGGAGTAACTGCATTGGTTGAAAAGATGCTCTTCGTCTTCAGGGTGGTTTCCACATAGTTTGCAGGTGGAGTCAAGGACGAGGTTCCAGTCCAGTAGCTTGGTGAGGGTGGGAAGCCGGTGATGACAATCGAAGATATTATCGTTTACAAGATGAGAGAGCTTGATTCTTTCAAAATCTCGTAGTGGCATTAAAAATGTTAAAAAAAACATTAAGAATCTACGACATATATGAAGATAGGTATTAAAAAAAACAGAAAGTTTTAACGAATTTGACCTTTCTTGAAAAAGGTTCATGGGTCTACCGCTACTCATTTTCAATCAAGTTAATGACAACATTTACATGTCGAGTAAAAGTTTTTGACTCCACCGCGAATCGTAATAATCTTATTATGAAATATTAACCTAGAGATAGTAAAATAACCGAGAAATCAAGATAAATGCAATTCGACACGTTCTACCAAATCTCAAACGTGATAAAATAGCAAAACATTAGGAATCTTCAACATCAAAACACTATTCATACTACACTCGTGAATCTTGATGAGTATAAGTTCTTATATAGGAATATATATGAAACATTTTCCTAACTTAAGTTCCAAAATGTACGTGACATCAACGAATCACCTCTTGATTAAAGTATCAACCTTTTGGGTACGATACAATACAAGTTAGGTAGTGATTGAAGTTCTGTATGATACCCATATATATATTGCTTTCTCTTGGACAATAATTGCTTCGAGACATTATTGACACCGATGATACTACGTGGCCTAAACCCTCTTTTCATAGTGAAGCAAAGTTGAAAAATCATAGTCCAAGTTTTGTGTCAACCAAATTTGTGATAAGTATTGGCTTTGGCCTATAGTAATCGCATCAAATCTTAATGGGATTTTCTTATGGATAATACTTCTAATTATCTTCTTTTTTTAAAATTTGTTTAATTTTGTGAAATTTTGGCGTGTCAAATATAACGTTAATGCAAAGAGTTTCGTTTCACGTCCGAATTCAACACATAAGTTCGATGAGAAGCATCCCTTAAATGTAACCTGGTTGACACTTAGCGATAGTCATGGGTCCGGTTTAGGGCATACCGCCGAACCGTCAGTTTCAAACCGACCCAAACCGCCGGTCGACGGTTTAGGTTTAGATTTGTCGTAACTCGACGGTTTGGTTAATTTTTTTACTTTTTATTTTACATACCGCCTAAACCGTCGGCTTGATTTTTCCGTTTTAGATTTAGGACCCAAGTCTACTTAACGAGGCGATACCACGTGAAACTCGAACAAATATAACATGGGAGGTTTCAACGCACGTCTGTGTGCACATGTGTGTTAGACCTTAATTCAACACATAAATCTTGTAAGATTTCTTCAACCTAAAAACCCTATCTATTCCCCTTTAACCTTAAAGTCCTAAGCTGAAATTTTAATTGGTATCAGTATACAAAACCCCAAATTTCGTATGGTTTCTGAAATATTTACATTTTATTTTTTATATTTGTGTTTTCCTAACACAATTTATATTGTGCTTAGGTTTGGCACAAAATATTTTTATATTTTACTGATTAAAATAAATAACTGTTTTTAAAAATTATAGTTTTTTTTTTATCAATTTAATATTTATAGCTGATAAGTTATCTATTTAAAAATAAATTCATCAAGATACTTCAATGGTTAAATAACTAACCAAACGAAAAAGTTTATTGAATCCTTTTTTAAACAAAATCAGCAATTTTAGCCTTTTAATTTATAAATTAAATAAAATTTGAATGTGAAATCATAATATTTGGTTTTCAGATTATTATTTTTCATCCAAATTTCGTTAACTTAAATATAATTATTGATCGAGTAAGACTTTGAGAGTAAGAAACAATGTTTGGTGTTTCCTATTTTGTAACTACTTGCTGTTAATCAAGTTGTTAATTAATCACCAAAGAAGTTGCTGTCAATGAGCTTTCACCATCTTCTTTCTTCAACCTTCCAATCATCTCTGCTTAATTATGCTGACATAATTATTAGTTTGTAGCAAACTTCCATTATTGGTTTGTTTCTTAGGTAATATGTCAATCCTAAGCAAGGTCGAGTGTTTAATGCTTCGAAATCTTTCCGTTATAAGAAAAGGCTTAACTGTTTCAATTGCCCTTAAACTATTCTAGTTAGGAACAACAATATTGACTGAGATTAATATATATATATATATATATATATATATATATATATATATATATATATATATATATATATATATATATATATATATATATATATATATATATATTCTGAAAGATTTCGTATATTGAAAAAAGGAATGTACATATTGTCTCTTAGACCGGAGAAAAAAGGAGGGTTACATGAGGTGAATTTCGAGCAGGAAAGCCTAGGAGATAGAGTTAGGAGAGCGATATTTTCATTTGAAAGTTATAAAGTTTTTTGTGGCGAGGATGACTTCTTGAGCACAAGCCGCTGATGAAGTACGTGAGTTGTTGTAGATGAGATTGTTACGAGCCTTCCAAGTGAAGTAAACGTAGGCCATGATAGAGGAGATACGGGTACATGTGATGAGGTCTTTATTTTTTTTTATAGAGAAAGAAGAGTCATTTTCTAACTTAAGGTAAGTAATGTAAAATACTAAACAATAATTTTATCAAATATTAATCTATTCTAAAACAATTTATGTAGGCCTTATTAGATATGGGCAAATTCGGATATGGTAAAATTATTTTTATTACCTTTTTTTTTGGATGAGACTCGGGCCGAGTCCGAATTTATTGTCGCTTCTGTTTCGGACGGGCTTTTAGGTCCAATATTTTTTGTTAACTTTTTCATGAAATAATAATCATGTAAAATATAAAAATGCAAACGTTGAAAAAACT